>RJWJ010011518.1:0-44161 GCA_004363605.1 Indri indri | reverse complement strand
ATATATTAAAAATAATTTAAAGGCATATAATCTCACTGCCATTATAGAACTATATTTTCATTTCAGTGCATTCTCTTTGGTGGCTGTTCATAGACATGTATTTTTAAAAATAAATGTAATTATAATGAACCAACAATTTTCCAACTACTATATTTTAGGTCCACATTGCAAACTGAACCATAGATCCTGGACCTGACCCAAGGCCACATTTGTTACTCTTATTACCCTAGAAAAAATAGGAAAGGGAAACACAGTGACCTCTATAAACAAATGTATGTATATACAAGATATGCAAAGACAAAACCACATGAAAGCAGGGAGAAAATTCACACACCGTGTACCCGTTTCACTTAAACAAGTAGGGCTAGACTCTCTGAAAGAATGAGATCTGAGCAAGACCCCAGAGGCAGGGCAGATAGAGACATCTGACACTAACACACACACACACTCCTGCACCTCAACACCTGTATATATAGTGACCAACGCACCAGGACACACACACACACGGTAAAATTAAACACATACACATATAACCCCACACCTACCAGGGTTCTTTCTCTCCTAGCCCCTGACTCCCAGACCTGCAATTTCTGAAGGATAGGAAGGAGCTCCTGCAAGAGAACTCGAAATAGCTCTGTGCACCCTGCCCTGGGCTCCAACTGCCTGCCCTGGGCTCCAGCTGCCTGCCCACGGGCCCATCCTGCCCTCCCAGTGCAGCCCTGGCCCTGTGCCTGGGTCTGTGCACAGCCGCACTCCAATCCCCTGTACCCACTCTCCCAGAGTCAGACCTGGTCCCTCTGAACACCTTCCTTGCACAGTGCCTATACCACCCAGCTCTTCCGCCACAGCCATTCTCCCTGGCACACTCTGTAATCAACACCAGAATCCCTGCCGAGGGCTCTGGAGACAAAGGGACGCACACTGGGCTGGCAGTCCAGGGCCAGTAGTCCATGACCAATCCAGTTTAGGCCAACAACTGCTGACCTCCATGCATCTCTGGTCCTTCCTCTGTAAAGCAGCAACAGGGATGAGAAAACTGATACCCATGGAGTTAAGGAACATGCCCAAATCACACAGCTGGAAATGGTAAAGCTAGAAGTTTCACCCAGGTCTGTCTGATGCCACAGGCGAGCTCAGGTGTGCAAGGTGCCACAAAGAGCGATACATAGAGACTTGACTGTAGATAGAGGCTCTCTAAGTGAGGGCACTGTGATGAGAGTTCTAGTCCTGACTTGGCTACTTGCCTCCACAGTGCAAACCACCTCCCTTCACCACCTGTCACCAGATGTGTAAAATGAAGACAGAACAGTTTTAATGCCCTTTCTAGATTCACCACGTGTTGATTAAACACCCTTTAGCTAATGGGAAATAACCAGAATTGAAGTCAGGTGCTTGTTTCTCGCCGGTGTCCCACCTGGGAGCCACTGCAAATATTACTGAAAGCCCTTTGGCGTGTCTGTAGAGGCTCCTCCCTGGTAGCGCTGACTATTCCCAGGGAAACAGAACTGCTGCCTCTGCCCCCTCCCACCTCTCCTGAACTTTGCACTTACCAGGATGAAAAATTAACTGGGTTAATGTTTCCCTTCCAAGGACAACCTCTGCAAAAGCAGGCCTGGCCTGGGCCCAAGACACCAGGTGCCTGGGCAGAGTTGTATCCATCTGGAGCCGCCCACCCACTTACCGCCGGAAGTCAAGAGAGCACAGAGAGCACATAGGGCCCTCGCAGCGCTGCCCAGAGCCAATTCCTCAGCCCTCCTCAGAGCTTTGTGAAACGGCGCTTATTTCCCCAACTCTTCTCGCGGAGAAACTGAGGCCAGATGAGAAAGAGGTAGCTCAGAAATGGCATGTGTTAGACTTGTACGTGGGTCCAGCGCTGTTTTTGTGCACACACAGCTGTCTTTGTCACACAGAAGCTGGCGTGGGAAGGAGGCACAGGAAAGCATGGTCGGGCCACACTAACTAGCTGCCTGACTAGTTATTTCCTCCTCTCAGGAAAACGGGAGGGCTGAACGAGGGCCCCCTCCAGTGCCACAGTTTTAGAGGATGAGGTCCGTGCCAGGCCCTTCCCCTGCATTTAACCCTCAAACCTCCCTTAGGCCATTACCTCCACAGTGCAAATCGCCGCGCTTCACCAGACAGCGCTGTGTAAGACAGGGACTCGCACCGGAGAAGGACAATTATAATGCTCTTTCTAGACTCACCACGCTGCACAGTGGGAACCGTGCGCTCCATTTTAGAGCTGAGCGAACAGACACTCCGCATGGCCAAGGGAAAGAGCCGGATTCAGAGCCAGGCCAGTCATTGGCGGAGCCTGAGCTCCTTTCACTTCAACAGCTGGACTGACTTGATTGGATGTCCCGGTTAAAATTAACCATTTGCTGGAAGATGATGACTGCAAGGGCCCCTTTCTGTCCATCTTTGCCTACTCGGAGGGCACCCCCACTCCCACCTTGGTGCTTCTCTAGGCTCTGAACTCCTTGAGGTTAGGGACCTTCATCTTTTTTTTTTTTTTTTTTTTTTTTTTTGAGACAGAGTCTCACTCTCTTGCCTGGGGCGAGTGCCGTGGCGTCAGCCTAGCTCACAGCAACCTCAAACTCCCGGGCTCGAGCAATCCTACTGTCTCAGCCTCCTGAGTAGCTGGGACTACAGGCATGCGCCACCATACCCGGCTAATTTTTTCTCTATATATCTTTAGCTGTCCAATTAATTTCTTTCTATTTTTGGTAGAGACGGGGTCTCGCTCTTGCTCAGGCTGGTTTCGAACTCCTGAGCTCAGGACGATCTGCCCGCCTCGGCCTCCCAGAGAGCTAGGATTACAGGCGTGAGCCACCGTGCCCCGCCTCATCTTTCATCTTGGAGGCCCCAGAACTGAGCAGGAGGGCGGTGACCTAGAGGGGCTAGAGGTGCTCGATCCATCGACGATGCACACATGTGGAACTGAACTGAGCCCCCCTTCATGGCATTAGCAATGCAAAGCTTTTCACAATGGAGTCCCACAACCACCAGGAAAGCCATTTTCAGCCCAATTTTACAGGTAAGAAAACATCTCAAGTTACAATAGTGTGCCTTCGTGAAGAACTTTTGATTTGCAAATAATGTTGTCTTTGCCTTCCACCACCCAGGCAGCTGGGTGCAGTGGCAAGATCATGGAGTGAGGCTTCACAAAGTGTTGGGTTCCAGTCCCAGCTCTGCCACGTGGAACCCTGAATAAATACTGCAAACGCTGTGCCTCAGGTGCCCCATCTGTAAATGTGAGCTGTAGGGACATCTACCTCAAGGGCCATTTGTGAAGATTAAATCAGAGGGCAACACGTGGGCTGCCTGGAATGAAGAAAGCAATCAATAAATGTGGATTGCTTTCCTTCTTGTCTCGCCATGAGGGGTGAAATAGAGTGAAACCTAAAACCACAGCAGCAGCCCTGGGTTAACAGGAGCGCCAGCCAGGAAGGAGAGACGGCCAGGCTGTTAAGCCCCAGTTGGGGTTCAGGGATTCTCCTTTCAGGCCAGAGCCGGCGGGGAGTTAGGAGAGGAGGCCTGAGAGTGCAGTGCTCTGCAAGCAGCCGCTGACAGGCTGTTCTGTGACAAGGCAAGGGCCCCTGCAGCTTCTGGGCTGACTTTGTGGATTCCGCCACACCTCCCAGGGCTTTGCAACTCTCCACCCGCTGTAGGGTTTGTAGATAACTTCTTTCTCACCACAGTGGGGGTGGTGGTGGTGGGGGATTCCTGCTGTTAAAAACAAACAAAGGCCTTAGACACAGGGCTAGCCTGAAGGGGGAAGAGGCGCTAGGAGAAAGGCCCCCGGTGCCTGGGGTAACTTCTGAAAGCCGCTGAGGGCTGCGGGCAGATGCCCCTGAATTCTGCGGGTGGGGAGAAGAGCCCCAGAGCTCCCCAATGTGCCCGTGTTTCTTTTGCTTCCCGTCCAGGCTGACTTTGACTACGTAAACTTCCCCACGTCTCCCCTTGCTCCACGTTTTAGCAAGTTCACTGCTTTGGAAACAAAGCTCTCTCCTATTTATTGGGTGTCAAATTTCTGATCTTTCTCTATCAGGAGATTCTGCAACACCCTGTTATGTAAACTGCCCCCAAAGATAAATTCCAAAGCGTCCTCATTCATTCCTTTACGAATTCAACAGATGTCTTTGAGGCCCATTTTCTGCTGGGTACTTGGTTCACGAGGCCCAAGGGAGCCCTGACTCCAGCTATTGTCCAGGTTGTCACTGGGGTCCCCAAATCTCCACCTCTAAGAGCCCACTTCGACCCCCTCCCAACTCCCTCCTGCACGCACAGTCTCGGGCTCTCAGCCGGTGTGATCTCACCCACGAGAGAATAAAAACAGCCCCCTGGGCGCCGGCGCTGGCCAAGGCCCCTGACGGGGATCAGTAAGCGCGAGTCCAAGAGCGCCCCGAGTTTCTGGGCCTCCACCCTTCCGTGTGCCCCCTCTCAGACCCGGGTCCTCTTAGGGGTGCACCGCCAGCCCTCGGACGGACGGCGCTTACTTGCTGCGAGTCTAGCCCTCTCCGTCCCGCAACTCCAACGGAGCTTCCCGAATGTGGGTTCCGGGAAGCGCGGGCGCCACCGCCCGAGCTCGGGCCTCCGGCCTGGGGCCGCTCTCGCCGTTCCTTTCCCAGAACTTCCTCCCTGCGCCCACCCGACTTCAGGTTGGGGCCGCGCGGGGTTCCCGCGCGCTCCAGCCAGGGCGGCCGTGGTCCCCAGTCGCCCACGTGGGCGCGCTCGGCGCGGGGCGGGGAACGGCCAGGCGCCCTCCCCGAAGATGGGGGCGGGCAGGGCGCCCGAGGGAGGAGGCGGTGGGGCGCGGGGGAGGAGGCGGGGAGCTTCGGCGGCGAGGGGGCGGTGACAGCGCTTGGAAAGAAGGCTGCACGCGGATTTGCATGAAACGCAGACTGGAAGCTGGCGGGAGCGGGAGCGCGGCGCACGCCCCGGGCCGGCCCAGCGAGCCAGCGAGCGGGCGAGCCGGGAAGAGGAGGGACGCGGGGAGGCGAGGCCGCAGAGGCGGAGGGATCTGCGTATCAAAGCGAGCGAGGCGAGCAAAGTTTGGCTGGGGGTTGGACTTTCCTTCCCGGAGGCGGCACCCAAACAGCAACCCCGTGCGGAAACCCAAACTTTGTGCTGCCACTCTGACTCCCGCGGCCGCCGCCTCCGCCCCGCGCCCGGGGCCTTCCCGACCCGGCGCCGCTGCCGCCCGCCCGGCCGCCCTTCTCTCCGCCGGGGAGTCGCTCGGGGCGCAGGGCCGCGCGCCGAGCCCCCGCAGGCTGCAGCGCCGCGGCCCGGCCCGGCGCACCGGCAAGTTCGCCGAGAGTTGAGGCGAAGTTTGGGCGGCCGCAGCCGGCCCGGGCCGAGCTCCCCTCTGCGCCCCCGGCGTCCCGCCGAGCCCAGCCCCGCCGGGGGCGCCCCTCGCCGCCCGCGCGCCCTTCCCAGCCATGTCGTCCATCCTGCCCTTCACCCCCCCGATTGTGAAGCGCCTGCTGGGCTGGAAGAAGGGCGAGCAGAACGGGCAGGAAGAGAAGTGGTGTGAGAAGGCAGTCAAGAGCTTGGTCAAGAAGCTCAAGAAGACGGGGCAGCTGGACGAGCTGGAGAAGGCCATCACCACGCAGAACGTCAACACCAAGTGCATCACCATCCCCAGGTGGGGGCCCGCCCGGGGGACCCGGGGGGCGCGCTGGCCCAGCACCCTGGCGCTGTGAGGCCGGCCCAGCGGGTCGGAGGGGGTGTGTGTGTGTGTGTGTGTAAGGGGGCAGCGAGAGTGCGGGCAGAAAGGGGGCGGGGGACCCCAAACAAAACCTTCTCTGGATTTGCAAAGATTCAGAGCCTGGGGCTTCCACGCGGCACTCTTGCTTCCAGACCTCACAGTCGTTTTCTCCCTCTGGGAAAGGGGGGTGCTGCTGGAATTGGCCGCCCCCACCCCCGGGAGCTGCGGGCTAGAAGTTGAGGCCCGCTTTGTTCGCTCCTCGGGCCGGAGCCCCTCCTCCGCCGCCGCCTCCCGCCCCCGCGGCCCGCGCTCGTGGAGGTGGTGGTGTCTGTGCCTTTCTTTTCTTCAGTCCGGTCTCCCCACTTCTTTCCTCCTCTACAGGAATGCAGTCCGTACAGCTGGGGCTGTGGGTGAGGAGCGGGAGCCTGGTGATTGACAGATTCCTTCTTCGTTCTTTCTTTGCCTTCGGGATTAGCATTTTTATCGAGTATTTTTAGACTTGGTTGTGCCAGTCTCCCGCCCCTGTGCATGCACGCACTTTAGTTGCTGTGCAGTGCTCTGACTTTCAAATGGGAGAGACCGGCCGCAGAAATAGGGTCTTCTCCCCCATCTTCGCTCCCCACCTGGACTCTTTTCCCTCCTTTTAGTCTAAGAGATTGCAGGTTGATGCAGAACACGGGGTGGGGGATGGTGGCTAGAGCTGGACAGATAACAAAACACACCCCAAAGTGGGCCTCGCATCGGGCCCCCTCGCATTCCTGCAGAGCTCTCCTTCCCCAAACGCTTTGCCATCTGTCTGGCGTCCTTTATCCTTCTCATTGCGCTAGCTAGGTCAGGTGGGAGCTCACAGATGGCTGGTAGAAGGGGTCAGTGACTTCTCTCCACTCCCCAGGGCCTGCCTTAGTTTAGCTCTGCATGGCTGAGAATTGCGGTGGAGGGCACCTTGGCCTCTTGTCTCTACCTCTCAACCCCCTTTGAAGTCTGATTCCGAACCAGGGGAGTGTGTGTGGGGGCGTGTTCTGGAGGGTCTCAGGCTGTAGAGGAATGAGGAGCTGGCCCTCAGGGTCTGAGCCCTGAAGGGACTGTCATCCTTGCTCCTGGGCCAGGGGTGAACTCCATCCTTGGCCACCTGCTTGGGGCAGCTGTGCAAGGGCTGCCAGCCGTGTCAGGCAGGCACAAAGCAACATCTGTCTACGGAAACCCAAGGCAGGCCTCCCCTGGAAATAAGTGCCACATATGGTGGGAGTGCTGCCTTAAAAAAGAGTTTTTTTTAAACTGGGTGGATCCAGTCAATAAAGGGGGAGGGACAGCAGTGTGCTGTCTCGGGAGTGTGCTCAGGGCCTGTGATCCGGAGCCAGACTTGACTTCAGGGGAGGTGGTGTGATGTGATGGTCAGAGAGACCTGGGATTTGGTCCCAGCTTTGGTTCTTAATTCTTCTTTATTCTGTTGGTGGGGGTGGGAAGGGTAGGGTGGGTGAGTGTCATACTTTTCTGTTTGGGACGGGGTCTACAAAACCTGCCTTCTCCTTACTCGTCTGGGGGCGTTGAGAACAAGTGCTTTATGCGTTGGAAGAGAGAAAAAAAGTGGTATCAATTATACAACAAACAGCTGTGAAAGGGTTTCACAGTTTACAAAGCACTTTCACGTGGTTTTGTGAGGTCCTCAAAGAAAGAAACCAACCAAACAACATTTGGAAAATAGATAAGGCTGTTAGGCTTATGATTATCTCATTTTTAAAGTTGAGAAAACTTTGGAGCAGAGAGATGAAAAGGCCTTGATACAGTCAGTAGACCTGGGATTCTGCTATCTCTCTATGTTGAAGGTTCTGCGTAAGATCTTTGCCGAATGCCAAAGCTCTGTTAGTTTGGGGTGGGCGCTGTGGATCTTTGTTGGTAAGGTTGCTTATTTAATCTCTGGGCTGGTGATAGCTTGGAGAAGAAGTCTCGTTTTCCCTTGCCTTGATAGCAGTTTGCCCTCGGCGAGGCATAGCTTTGGCTTACCTTTTCCTCTTCCAAAGTCCTCCTGAGACTTTGGAAGCCTAAGCCATGCGAACGCTTAGGATGTTTCTGAGAGTTCAAGCTAATCTGCCCCCACTGGCCTTCTCATGATTTTGTTAGGTTTGGGGTGTCTTCTGCTTGCCTGGAGAGGACCCAATGCTAAAGCAGTTTGTTTTTTTTTTTTCATCTTTTTTCAGTTAGGGAAACCCAGTTGCTTGGGTGGATCCAGACAAAATGGATTTTCATCCCTGGATTTTTGTGCCCACGCCTCTGGGTCACCTTGTCTCCCTTGGCAACAGCTGCTGCTGTTTTGGTCGTGGGCAGAACACTAAAGGCCACGTCGTGGGGAAGTGGCTAGCTGGCCTCATGCTAGTGATATTGGTGTGACTGCTAAGTCCCATAGATTGCAGCGTTGCTTGTCAAATTGCTCTCCCCGCACTGCCTTTTAGAACTGGGGCTTTGGAAAGTAGACAAAGGAAAATGTTTAACTTAGTCATCCCACTGTGTATGTGGGGTGGGGCAATGGGTACTTAAAAACACTCTGCAAAATCTGGACTCTGGAGTTGAAGGAGCCCTTAGTCTAAGGAGATTGTAACAAGCATGTTTTGGCTAATATGTAATCACGAGCAGCAGCGGCAGCAACATCTGGCAATTATAGGTGTATACTAGGGACCTCCGGACCACATACTTCTCTGTTACACCAGCTCTAACCTGTTTCAATTATTAAGAGAGCTGGAGTGATGCGGGCTTACCGATATCAAGGAAGTGAAAGAGATAGGTGACAAGGAAGTGGTAAGAGACTGATTTAGATACATGGACAAAGGGGCTATGAGGGTACTCTGAGGTCCGGCGGTATGGGCAGAACTCAGGTTTTATAACAGCATCTCACTCCTCACTCTCTTGAGTACCTAAGTGAAACTGCAGGTGTCTTCCTCACCTGTTTATAAGAATAGAATCAGAGCATTTGCCAGAGAGAGAGAGAGAATGAGAATGTTATGTGAGTAATAAGGAGCCAAACACACTTCAAACTTGGTTTTCTGATCCATACTGATAACTTGTGCTTCTGCCAGTGGAGTCCATGCGTCGGCCCAGTTGTTGGGAACTGGAATGAGTTTAAGGCATTGTTTGTTTAGGAGGGAATTTGGGCTTTCTGGTGTCAGAGCACCAAGTCCAGAGGAAAATGGGAGAATTGAACCAAACACTAGGCCTGACACACAGCATCTCCTCCCTCTCTGTGCAGCTGATCCTTTAGTGTAGCCGCCTCCTGTTGTCTCCTTGGTCTTTGCCAGGGTACTCTCACCTTGGGGAGAAAGGAAGCAGATCCTCATCTTTAGCACTCCTTTTTCAGACTTCTGGGGATAGACCTGTTACCAAGGCTGCAAGAGCCCTCCCAGGTCCCTCAGCTGCTGCTCATTCTGGTGTGGCCCAATGGAAGACCACTTCCAGCTGCCAGGGAGGTGGTCCCTTCTCTCTTTGTCCTTGTTAACTTTGATTAGGGGAGCTCCACATAGGGCCTGAGGAGGAGGGGCCTGCAGGGCAGTGTAGCTGGCTAGGGGGCTACAGTGGAGCTGACTAGAAGCCGCTTGATGTTCTCTTGACATTTAGAACCTTGGAACTTGGTGTTTGCACCTGCGAGTTGAATGTTTGGGCTGATGCATGTTGCAGAGAGCCCGTTGTTGACAGTTCCCAATCAAATGTATGAGGGTTGGATTCTGTTTTACTGATATTTATTGGACCCCTCCTATGTCAGATTCAATATTACAGGCACCAGGGGAGGATGTAGAGATAAATTCAAGAAGGTTCCTGCCTGCGAGGAGCTTACACTTCAATAAGAGAAACATTAATAGGGTATTGTTTGAGTATCTGTTATTTCTTTCTTATTCCCAGCCATCAGGAGAAATAGGAGATCTAGTATGGGGTGATTTTTTGGGGGTTGGGGGACTGTGATGTGCCTTTTAAATATCGTAGTAGTCACTGTGTTAGAAAATAAAATAAAGACAGCTATTTTCTCTGTAAAAAATACAGAATTCGGGTACTGCAGCTGCCATTCTATTCTACTACCTGGATGGATTTGGGAATTCACTTAAGTTTCAGAGCCTTCACGTCTGCACCTGTAAAATCAGAATGAGATGAGGCCTGTAGAAGCATTTTGTAAACCAGAGAGCTTGACAGATGTTAAGTGTTATGTTTAGCCTTCTGTCTGCTTCATTCATTATTGAATTACTCAATCATTTATTGAGTAGTACCTACTTATGCCGACCACAGCAGGGCACCTATACGTAAGGAGCTCCCTGTCCAGAGTGGGAGACAGACCTGCTCAGAGAAACAGGGCATGAGCTGCAGCCGAGGGAGGCACACAGTGCCTGGCAATAGGGAACAGACGGTTAATTCTGTGGGAGGAGGTGGAGAGGGAAGGCGAGTCAATGTGAGACGGAAAAGGAAGAAGAAAGAGGAGTTATCATCCAAGGGAAATGTTTGGACTACAGTATGATCGTGGAGCTTTTC
The DNA here is from genome assembly GCA_004363605.1 of Indri indri. Taxonomy (NCBI): domain Eukaryota; kingdom Metazoa; phylum Chordata; class Mammalia; order Primates; family Indriidae; genus Indri; species Indri indri. The sequence goes on along the minus strand of RJWJ010011518.1, from coordinate 33,951 downwards.
GGTATGCAGGGATCGTTGCCCACAGGAATGAAGACAGCTTTAGCCTCTTCTACCTTTTACGAAACCGAGTGCTGTTATGAATATTACCTTATAACTTTCACCGATCGGCTAGTGACCCGGGGGCTGTATTTTACTCCACTGAAAAGCATTTTTTGTTTGAAGTAAAAAGTAACTTAGTGCTGTAAATCTGAAATTCAGGCGTCCTTGGTGGGAACAGGAACTCTAGATGTATTAGCTCAGAATATCACAGAGAGCGTCAATAAAAAGTGGACAGCTTGCGAATGATTGTGGATGCTCAGAATTTCAGAGTTGTGGTGTGACCCGGCTTTTCATGTCTCTGGTTTGCACTTCCTGAAAATAAATTCCTTATGCCTGAGTGTCTGGATGGACATCAGAGCTTTTAGTAATATACATTTTACAAAGTCTTTTCAGGGATGAAGTTTTAAATGACAATTTTAATAATAGAGAAAAAGTCGGCGAATAATCATTTAGTTCTGATGAAAAAGGCAAGAAGTTGGTGAAATCAAGAGAATTTGGTTGAAGCTTATCACACCAGGAATCCAATTAAAATGAGTTTAAAACATAAATATTGGTTTAATAATATAAACTTACGATTGCTGTATAATAATGGAAATAAAATTAACACGATTTAACGGACTGAGCAACCATTAATTGTTACTCATTAATTTATTAGGAGATTTTAATGCCATTTTGTGCACCATACCACCATTATTCTGTGGGAGCTCCTTTTTGAAATAAATAGGACCAAGCAGGGCTTGCTCTGAATTGAAATCAAACGTTCCTCCCCTGCTGCCTTACTCTCTCCCACCTTCTCCATCCACCTCTCCCCCAACCTCCTAGAAGTACAATTAAATTCTCTGAGGTTGGAATGCACTTTTCTCCATCAGCAAGGCTCATGAATAGTCCTAATTAACTTTCGTCCTTTTCTCCTTTGCCTGCAGTACTGACCCTACTCCCTTCTCCAAATCCACATCTGATTGTGTTGGTTGGCTGGCAAGAGGACTGCCCCAAAAGGCTGCTTTTGCAGGGGCCCGGGTGGTTCACCAGCCTTGTGCAGATGGATGCTGCAGTGCTGGACGGGACTACCTCCTCCCTAAGGGAGGGCTGTGACCTTCTGTCCCCACTGACAAGCGCCCGGGCCACGGAGCCTTCAGTCTCCCCATCTTCAAGCACAGTGATTTGGAAACAGCTGGAAGTTGCCATACTAAGCCCATCCCACGGAAGTTTGGTTTCTAATGTTACTCTATTCCAAGTTTCAGAGCAAAAATATTCCAGGAGAGCTTGTTCATTGCATTTGTATGCTTTCCTTTGATGCACCTACCAGGTGCAGGATTACCCTGTGCCAGGTAACAGGGACAAAATAGTGTATAAGGCAGACACTGTCCCTGCCCTTCTGCAGCTTCTAATCCACTGGCTGTGAAACATGGGTTCTTTGGAGTTGTAATAATGCTGTATGTGTTCACTCTTTAGGAAATTTGTAAATACTGTTTCCTTGGTGCCAAGAAAACCAAATCCCCAAGCTCTGCTGTTTATCCACTCCTGACAAGGGTAACTGTGTGTGTGTGTGTGTGTGTGTGTGATTATCCTTTGTTTTGACTTAATTAACAGTTTGAGAAATAACAAATCTATAGCACAAGTCACACTACCTGCTGTTGGTTATCCGAGGCCCCTGCTGTAAACAGCAGCCTGCCACAGTGGCACAGTGCTGCAGAATGTTTTGACAAAGAGGCTCCGTTTAGAATGCAAACACAGTAGAAGCCTATTAATTAAGAAGTTTGGCTAATTCTGGACTAGGCTAAAGTTTGTTTAGCAGGTCTTTTCTCCCCAAAAATGCTGTCAAAGAAAAATTACTAATAAGGTTTTGGGGGTCATTTTGGAGGCAGGAGTCAGCAGACCTGGATAGGTTCTAGATCTAGCCCTGTTGATTAGCCGTGTGACCCAGGACAAGTCACATTATTTCTCTGGGCCTCAGATGTTCTCAACTGGAAAATGGGCTGTATAAGCTCTATTGGAGGGCCTTTCTAACTCTAAATTGGTCTTCATGCAAGCATTTTAGAAGCTCCTGTTTGCACACAGTTGGTCAATGGATCGCAGATCTTTTTAAATTATTAATGGTCCAAGACCCTATCAGCCTGGTGCCAATTAATTTACATCAACGCAAGCTATGATGCAGCATTTTAAATCTGGATATTTTCCCCCACTCTCTTCCCTGCCGCTTCCTTACCCTGTGAGTCTAAATTAGTGAAATTGAACTACAAAGGAATATAAAAACAACTGAATGCTAGTTAAAGACGGAGAGGCTGTGTGTTTTGTGATGCAGTGAGCAATTTTTCTTCTTTTGTTGCTATTTCTGGCTTTACTTAGAGCAGGAAGTTTACTTAAACTAATGACCACAGAGGCCTAAAAATGGTTAAATATAAGAGGTAGGTATTATAGAGGATACCTGTGGAAAATGTTTGCTCATAAGTCAGAGTTTACCCAGGAAGCTTCCTTTATTTATTTTCAAGCATCTATATAAAGAAAGGCTATACTTGATTGCGTAAGCAGGAGGCTTTTGTTAGGCGGCGTGGAGGTCACCAGTTTAAACCCCAGCTAGGAAATGAAAAGTGAGTTTCCCCTGAAGTAGTTCTTTTTCAGCGTCACATGGATCTCCCCGCTTACTTCTGGCAAGTTTTTCTCTCGAGTGCTTTGCTGGGAGTTGAGGGCTCGAGCGTTGTGAGGAAACACCGTGTATGGGTTTGCCTTTGAGACCTACAGGGTTTTATAAATCTGGTCGCTTTCGCTGCTAAGTGTTGCATCACAAACCGCCAAGCCAAGTTGTAGCTCTGAGGTGTCACCATTTTTTTTTTTTTTTAAACTGAACTTTTGAAAATAGTAATGTGTTTTGGGTGTGTGTTTTTTTAAAGGTCTGTTTTTACGCTGTCACAGCTCAAAAATGCCAAAAGGCATTTTTTCCTTAAAAAATCACCTCTGGGCTAAGCCCAAATGTGGAGTAATGGATCCAGAAAGGACTTTTTGAGTAGTTACAAGTGGCTGAAAGTAGGCGCTGGTGATGGAAATGGGGTTTTTCCTTTTGCTTCAAATCTTCCCTCTTGTAAAGTTTCTCTTATCCTCATTGTATTCAGACTCCAGGTGCACCTAATTTCTCCAAGCCCATGGGAGAGCAGAGCGAATTCCAGTTTGTTCTGCCACCCCCTTAAGTTTTGTGTGTGGCCATGTATTTCTTCATACATTACCAGGAGAGCAGGGGAGGGGAGGACAGGAAGAGCACAGCAAAGCAGAAAGAGCAGAGGCTCTTGAGTCTGACAGGTCTGGGTTTGAGTGTGACAGTTAGTTACCAGCTGTGTGGGCACGTTGGGTACATTTGCTTCAACTTGTTGAGCCCCCATTTCCCCATCTGTAAAGTGGGGATGGAGCCGCCTACCTCATATAAATCAACCGAAATGATGTGAGATAGATCCAAGTCTGTGGCTGATATTGTAGCTCACAGCACATAGTAGGTGCTCAGTAAACATTCACTTTCCCTTTGAAGGGGGAGATTTGACTGATGGTGTTAGTGGACTACAGTAGGGGACCCCCCCCCCAGCCCTTGCTCTCAGAGCTCACCATTTGCAGAGCCTCAGTTTAAGTATTAAAAGGAAAAGCATCTACTTCCAAGGCGTATGCACAAAGAGCATACGACCACGCCACTTGTTGACATAGGGCTTGGCAGGCTATTGAAAGAGAAATAATTCATATTCTTAGGCGGTTCTGTCCTCCCTCTTCACCTTCCCTATCATCATTTTGTAAAATTGTTTGGCTGACTAAAAATAATAGTACCGAAAACAAACTTTGATGAATCAGTGCTCCTGGGGCGGGGGATGGGTAAGATCCCGAAGCAGAAATGCCGTGACTCACGCGCTCGTCACTGATAGCCGCCCGTAAGTGCGTGGACGTGCATGATGTTTATTGTTGCTAGTGTTGGTGTTTTTTTTTTTTCCTTGAGGCCCAGTTGGAAGGCAGTTCCGGCTCTCCCTGAAGTACCACCTTACCAGTTGGCTTGGCTGTTAAGTGCGAATGGCCAGCTCCAGAAACTCATGGCTCCGAAATGACCTGGACGAGGCAGTGGTACCCTGGACTGCCCTTAGATATGTGCAAGGGGGAGCTCATGCTTGGGCCCTCCTTCTGGCTGTGGCCCTCTTCTTGGGGAAAGGTGACTGTAGGGCCAAGGGACAGGCCCATCTAGAGCTTGTACTTTCTCCTTCCAGACCACACTCGGGCCCAACCCTTCAGTTCCCTGCCCCAGTGTCTCGAGCCTGCTTCCAGGGCTGCATGGGCTTCTTTCACAAGTCCATCTAGCTGGGGGTAGACTGTGTCGGCCATGGACGGTGTGTGCCCCTGTAGGCCCAAGGGCTGGGCAAAGGGCGAGAGGGTGGGGGAATTGGCTGGAACTCAGACGTGTGGCCTGGGGAGCCTACGTAGGTGTGTACGAGGCCCCTTGAAGTGTGTGATGGTTCTGGGCATGGGCTGAGATCTGCAGCTGGTTCTCCCTGAACCTCTATGTTCCATTGTGAAACCAAGGGGTCAGAGAATTCTAAATTCAGAGGTAGACTTCCAGGGTGTATTGAGGCATTTGTCAAGGTAGAATGCTAGGACACATTCTACTTAACAGTTTGTTACCCTGATATCTGTCTTTTAAATATGACATATAAGTGCATAGGCCTTCATATGTGCTCTTGCTCCAGGGCCTGCCAGTGGTAGGAGCAGGCTAGTTTTAGCACCATCTGCTCAGTCCTGTGGTCACAACTGAGGCCCAGCCCAGGTGGCACCATTCTATGGAGAGGCGTTTGGAGACATCCACAGGAATTGATTTCCTTCACCCTGCACTCAGGCCAGAGTGAATTAAATGCAGATGAGGGAGAAGGTGCGACATCGCAGCTCCCTGTTCCAAACGAGAGCAGGGAGCTAGACAACTGAATGTGCACTTGTTTGTTGGAAACATTTATTGAGCGTCAGGGGATACAGAGATGAAGTCGTGTCTCTAAACTGCTCAGAGGCAAAAAGGGACGCCAGTAACCACAGTCACTGTGGGCCCATGGGAGAGACACTCCAGTAAAGGTTGAACGAAGTGTTGTTTGGGAGCCCAGAGGAAGAGCAGCTCTCTTTCTGGGGGTGTCAGAAGGCTTCACAGGGGAGGTACCTTGAAGGATGGATCCAGGGCGTGGCAGTAGGCTGGGAGGCAGCATGGAGACAGGCCAGAGCGTGGAAGGGCCTCATGTCTAGGGAAGGCAGGACAGTTCAGAGTGGCCAGAGCGTGGAGGGGGGCGTGGCTAGAGAGGAGTTGGAGAAAGACGTTGCCAAGGGCTTTGGTCAGCCAAGCTTGGCGTTGGACCTTGCTCTGTAAGCGTCCAGGAGATTTTAAAGTAGGGGAGTAGCATGGTTAAAGCCACTGTTTTGTCATTTCATATTTTATTTCCTTCCCCCACTCCGTGGCCAATAGCAGCAGGTTTTCTGCCCGAGTTATCCAGGTCAGAGTCATCATCCCTTACTCCGCCATGTGGACAGCTTTAGGCTATGTCTGGACGAGGTTGAAAACAGTGTTTTGTTCGCTGTCAGGAGAGAAGACGCGTTGTTCAGCCAGGAGGGCTCTGGGAGCCCAAGTGTTCAGGTAATTAGCCAGTGAGTCATGTCAGCCTCTGGACGGGGATTCCTTGGGAAACTGAGTGGAGCGTTGCTGGGCTCTGTGCAGCTACCTGTTCTCTTCAAGCAGAGGCCTCCAGGTTAGACCTAGGCCTCTGTTTGGGTCTTCCCTGCGCCTGACATGGTCCACAGTATGGACTGTCTCTGGTCGGAGTTTTTAATTTCCTCACTGATGCTCGTCTAGGCCTTTCTGATGGAAGTGGAGTTAAGGCTTCCAAGCTCACACCCAGATTTTCACAGAGACCTTAGAGACAAAATGATAAATAATGCACAAAATTCAACTGGAGTGTGAACTTGGGGCACACATGCTCTGCTGTCTTGTACTAGAAGCTCAGGGGAGCTGTCGCTCTTGGCCTTGGGCAAGGATTTGAGTCAGAAGATGGTTGAATCAGCAGTGCTGACCGTTGGCAAGTCACCTAAGCCCACTCACATGGGATGACCCTGGGACGTGCTGTGTGCACTGAGTGCTGGCTGTGTGCCGACTGTATGCTGCAGTGGGCAGTCTGCTGGTCGATCTTATTTACTTAGCTGCAGTACTCTGGGAAGGCTGGGTTATCCATGTTTACAAAGGAGGACGCTGAGGCTTTGAGGGGTCAGTGGCAGAACAGGAATCTGACCTCAGGTCTCAGGCTCCTGACCCCAGTTCTCTGCATTCTGCCCCTCAGCACCCCGAGAATGGGCTGCCATTCTCATCCTCATAAGAAAAGCCATGAAATTGGTATCCTCATCCTTATTTGGTAAATGAGAAAAACAAAGTTCAGATTACTTAGGTAAGTTGCTTTCAATCTCATGATAAGAGGTGGAGCTGGATTTGCCTCTGAAGCTCTATTCCTTCTAGAATCTAGGGTGACTAAATAATTTGTCAAACAAACCAGGACCTTTCTAAGAGTGAAAGGGGGCAACACTGTTAATAGTTATGGCCAGATAGTGGGCACAAACCTGGCCTGGCCAGGTAAACCTGGGTAAGCGCTCGCCGTGTGTCTGTGTTGGTGATGGCGAGGTCACTGAAGGAGTTAGATCAGCCAGTTCTCATGCGGTAGCTCAAGTGGAAGGGACTGTGCTAATTATTTACTGCTATTCTAAGTGAAGTGACTTGCCCAAGGTCATGTCCCAAGTTGGCAACATAATATTTTAAAGCTGGATGAGACATTAAAGATACTCTAACTTGGTGAAGTGAACGCTAGAGCTAAATTAACTGCAGTGGGAGTTGGGGAACTTTGGCTGTGGTGATGGCTGCTCTGAGGGGGGGAGGGGAGGGAAGCAGAGGTGGGGTCTGTATGGGGTAGGTGGAGGTGCCATTTGGGGGGTGGTGGCAGGGCATGCCCGTGAATCTAGGATCTGCACCCTCATCAGGCCCTGTCCCTTTGAAACCCAGGAGATGCCACTAGCCCCAGTGCAACTTGGAGGATGCTGAATGGCCAGGAGCAGAGACTTCTGGGAGTTGACTTTTGCTCCTCGCTTCATTTTAGCCGAGGCCTCAAAGGTACTACTGGCTGGGAGCGGTGAAAGTTTAGCGGCTAATCCTTCTGCTGAAGAATTTTGGAAGGCGTTGAGGAAGGCATTAAAAATAACAGCAAGCATGCCTTTTCTTTCTCTCTGGCTGTGGTCAGTGCGCGGAATGTGCCAGGGCCGCTGTGGAGCGAGCACATGGCCCCGAATAACCCCCCCACGAATGGAATTCCGCAGAGAACATGCAGAGGCCGCTCTGTCTCCCTTCTGCTCTGTGCTCTCGGGGTTTGTTTTCGTGATCGTCCAAACCTCATCCTTTTTCTCTTGCCCCAAATAATTTATTGGAAGTCTGGAGAGGGACTTGAGTTCTCTCAATTCTTTCACCAAACTGTTGTCGTGGGCAAGGCCCTGTCTGCTGAGCTCCAGGGAGAGCAGCTGGAGTGACAGAGAGGAACGGTTATAGGCTGAGAAAGGCGAAATGTAAATTCAAACCAAACTTGGCACCTGTTTGGAGAGCTTCAGCTGATGCTGCGGTGCTCCAGACGTTAGCCCCTGTGGCTCAGCTGGGTCTTATAAATAGAACAAGACGCACTTCCCTTTTGTTACCCCACAGACACAAGCGGGCATGTGTGGGGGTGAGCATGGGCAGAGAGTATTAATTACTTACGTTCTAGTTCATCAGATAGTCGCCGTGGGAACTGAGCCCTGGCTTCACGGGGATGACTAGGCCATCTTGTGGGTAAGGCTGGAAGCTGCTTTTGAGCCTCTTGAGTTCCACGTCCCTGCCACGGCCTCCCTCTCCTCCATAGCTGAGGTCCTCAGTGCCCCCTGCCTGCACCCTGCAGGAAGCCAGTTGGCCCCTTCCCCCTATGACCCATCTCATAGTCTGTATCAGGGCATCCGGAAGCTTTGGGCTGAAAGTAACCTGAAACCCAACGAACAGCTTCAGTCACATGGGGCTTATTGTCTCCTCTAAGAAGTCCAGGGGCAGAAGGTTTCAGGCATCAGAAGAACTCAGGAGCCCTCTCTCTTTGTCTTGCTGTCTCCAGCCTAGATGGCAACAGTTGCATCCAAGGGCAGAGAAGGACTGCTTCTCCTTGCGTCCTTGGGGTTGGGGGGATTTCTCCTTAGGAAGCGAGCCTTTCCCAGGAGCCTCCTGGTATCTCATTGGCCATTGTCGTGTTACATGCAGTCAGAAACAGAAATAATGAATTGTCATAAGCCTCTTGAAGTCAAGTCAGGCTGTTCCTTTGACTCATTAGGGTACTTAGCCTGGTGCTAGGCACTTAGTAAATTTCAGTTAATAACCGTTGGTTGCTGTTTTCCTTCTCTGAGTGAGACTGCTGAACACTTAGAGATGCCTTGCTCGTTTCTGAGGATATGATAAACCAGCCAGAGACCAGGTCTTGCCTTCATGGAGCTTGTGGTCAGGGTGGAGAGACAATTGCGTAACTGTGTTTGGAGCATCTCACGAGTAGATTGTAGTGGTCTGCTGTGGGTCTGGCAGCTTTGGAAGAGGTGTTAAATTGAGGCTCAGGGAGCTGGATGGAAGTGAGAGTCCCAGAGGGGACTCCTGGGCCTCTCAATACTGTGCCTGAGGGTCATATGCTCTTTGACCCACGCCAGGTCCTTTCCAGCAGTTCAGATTGCTGTCTCTACCCCTCCACTAGCCTTATTTTCCTGTTGACAAAATGAAGGTAACAACTTGCCTTTGACTAGGGAGTGGGGGCAGGGCACAGCGCTGAGAGCCTCCTCCCTCCCCCCAGGGGAAATTTTCTGAAGGTTCTTGCGGTATTCTAGCTTCAAAGCCATGTGCAATCTAATTGCATGTTTAGTGCCTTTGTGCGTCTCACTTGCTTTGAATCTGCTGGAAACTTTCTCTGAAAGCATATATACGAAGAAATAAAAATTCTATAAATGTTTAGTGGTTAAAAACAAAGTGCTGGCTGACATAAATTTTTGCCATTTTCTGATGGAACTTTCTGCAGACATGGAATACCCTTGAGTCTTCCTGTCACAGTGAGCTAGTAACTACTTCAGGTCTGCAAATGCTCTTTCATTCCGATTCAGAGAAAACAGAGCCTGTCTCAAGACCTCTTGTTTTATTTTCGTATTGATCTAGGAGATGGGATAACTTGGGACCCCAGGGAACATCTCAAAGCTAATTAAAGAGGCTTTTGAGGTTTTGCCTGTTTTTCTTGCTTGATTGAAAGAGTTGCAGTTTTTGCTTTGGTTGTTTAAAAAAAGAATCTATCAGCACTACTGATCCAGGAGGTTGGGGTTGGTGTCGGGTAGGGTTGCACAGTTCAGTAAACACGTGGAAGTTGTCCTCCTGCCCTCTCGGCGTAGTCCAGTATAGAGAGACACCTTCGAGCGTAGGCCTGGCACCAAGGCAGCTACTTTCCTTGAAAATTCTTAAGTTTCCAGAAGCAGTGGCCAGGTGAGCTTGGGTGTGAAACCAAACTCAGCTGCCTCAGTGTGGGGCTGGCTCTGTTCGATCACCTTCCGTTCTGAAGTTAATGGTGCAAGTTCACGGCTCACAGAGGGAGCGTCAGTATGTGGGGAGATGGAGGCCCCGACAGCCATTCCAGGTTGCCCCCAGCCCTTTGTTTAACCACGGCTGTGGACCAGTGGTCTCAGATGTTTACCATCGCCTGTTTATAAGAGGGAAGTGTGGTCATACTTCTATCTCTCTTGTGGGCTGCACGGTTGCCTTACTGGGGTTCATGTGGGAAGTGGTTACCGTTAGGAGGAGGATGAAATAACAGTACTCATAAAAAGGCTTTGATCCAGGGATCTTTTTCGGTGTCATCTTTTGGCCACTGTGTTTTTTATTTTTATTTTTTGCTATCTGCTTTAACTTCAGGGATGAGAAAATCGAACCGTATGCTGGACATTGCTCTACCCAGCTGGGCTGAGTCAGAATTGCAGTTCAAACTTCTTCTGCTCTCCCTGGACTTCATTTATGACTGTTGTGGGGATGACTTCCAGATCTGGGTTTCTCCAGAGCTAGAAACCCTCGGCTCCAGCTGCTCTCTGGACAGCAACACCTGAACATTCCTGCATTACCTGAAATTGAACTTGCGCCATATCTTCTTATTTCTCCTCCCACAGCCTACTCTGGTCTTCATCTTCATCATTCCTAGAGCCCCCCCAGGTTCAGTAAAGTGTTAGATTAGGGAGTGAACAAATAAAAGGGGACACAAAGGAACTCGGTCTTAGGGTCCTATTTTCTGGGTAGGGTCCTATTTTCTGGGTAAGGCTGAGGCCTCTTGCCCACTCTAGCTAGTAGAGATTGGCTGTATGACTTTGGGGAAGTCAGCTTGACTTCCTGGATATTGGTCTTCTCATCTACAAAATAGCAAACTCGAAAGGAGACTCTCAAAGGTCCATATCGGTTCTAATATTCTGTGACACCTTCCTCTGAACTCTTCTTGGTGTCTCGCCTTTTGCTGTTTTCTGGATGTGCATATTTTCCTGGGGGACACATCTCACTTTTCATCTCATGTTCTGTCTTCAGAGGTGGCCCATTCCTTAGTGGCCTTATTTGTGTTGTCATCACTGTTTAATTTATCAGATATTTACTGAGCTTCCTTTGGTGGTGGTGGTGCTGCCAGCCGCTGTGGTCCAGGAGCTGCAGATGCACTATTGATGTGGACAGCTATACAGACCCTTGCCTGCACGGAGCATCCCGTGGGGAAATGAGCCCTCACCTGAGAACTTGTTCCTGGGCCAGGGGAAACCAGTCTGCAGGCAAGGAATTCTCATTTAGCCCCAAGCACAGGTTTCCTGTGCTTCTGAGCACCAGCTGAGTTCCAAATGTGGTGCCATAAAAATACAGGAAGGAAGGGAAACGTGTTCACAGGTTGGTTAGAGATTTTGAAACCAACAATCAGCTCTCTCTTATCCACAAGAAACCAGAATCCACTGCTGGCTTAAGTCTCTCAGTCCCACAGCTCAACAGAGTGCCCTTTCAAAACTGGGTTAGACTCTCCATGCTAATGGCTTTTTCCATGAACCTCAGCCAGCCAGCAAGTATATTCTTTGAGGATGACGATTTGACCAGTGTGCTCAGGGATCTTTAAAGAGAAGCACCGTCTTTGCCCTCCTTTGTTTTAAGGCCAGGGAGGAGACTGAGCCTTTCAGAGGTGAAGCAGTTCGAGGACAACCTCCGAAAAGATATAGATAAGTAAACCACTGATCAGTCCTTTGACACTGTTTTTGTCCAGCGTCTTTCACTGTAGGGGCTTTCTATGGCTTGGAGGAGAGAGAATTCGAGGCAGAAGATCTGGGTTCTAGGCCTGGCTTATTGTGAACCAGCTTCATGTCCTTGGGTGAGTCATTTTGCTACCTCAGCCCCTGGTTTCCTCTTGTATAAACTGAAGGCATTGACTTAGCAGGATTTTAAAGTTTCTTCCACCTTAAAAATTCTAATTCCTACGCTTGCATTCAAAGAAATGACTGTGTTACTCATTCTGATAGTTTCAGAATCACTGTACATTCACTCTTGGGGATAGAAGGGGCCTGCAGTTGAGGACAGGATGGAAAGAGTGTGGGGTTCGAGGTGAGCTGTGGCAGCTGGGATTCTTGATTGTCAGGGTCACCACGGAAGGTTCCCAACCTTGGCTGCTTAGGGAAATTCTGATGCTCAGACCACCCCTCAGACAAATGAATTTGGAATTTCTACAGGTTGAGCCTGAGGAATCAGTGTTTTTTAAATTTTCCAGGTGATTCTGGTATGCAGCCAGGATTGAGAATTATGGCCGTAGATGCTTGTGTAAAGCTGTGGTTCGGTGTTACGAGCATCTGTTCTGGGTGGAAAGTGATAGTGATTGGTTAAAAAAATAAAAAGCACATGCACAGAGAAAAGAGTTCTAGGTTCTGGACGTGTGTTGATTTGGTAATCATGGCTGCTGTTGGTGAGTAGTTGCCCTGAGGTTTGGAGCCCCAGTTCGCTCCTATCTCTGGGTCAGTGGTTTCTCAATATCTTTGAAGTAGTGGAACCATCTGTAGTTGGTTATTTCTGCTCAGGAAACTCAGAGTCCTAAGTGAGGGGTGGAGCAAGGGTGTGGGGCAGGAATGGATTAAACAAGCGATTACACACACCCACACTTTTTTTCATGAGACTAAGAGGCCTCAGTCAACACCTGCATACCTTAGTGTCAGATCCTTGGCATTGCCCCGGTGGATTCTAGGGGCTGCAAAAGGGTATAGGAGTGTGGTGTTCCCTGATACTCTGGTGAAAGTGTCCCTGTCTGGTTGAGAGCATCTGAGCATTCATCTTTGGGCCCAGTGGTTCTCACTTCCTACTGCCTAAGAAATCTGATGGCGCACAGCTGTCTGGGTTAAAACATTAACGGAAAAGGTCAAGCTGGGAAAAGGGCAGCTCAGTTGCAATTGCTCAGTCAGGTAGAGGGGTGGGTTTATTTCAGTGGTAGGAAAATGAGCCGTAGGGGGAAGAGAACTTGTCAATTCTGATTAACCTTAAGGGGTTTCACAGAGGAAGGGGGAGTGCGAGAACCTTTAAAATGACCAGGTTTGAGATGCAGGCGTAGGTACGTACGCCAGGTGTATGTTGCTCTTTTTCAGATGAATGGGGAATCTGTCCATTGGCAGACATTTGTCTGTCAGAGCAAGGCACTCGGAAATGGAAAATGTGGCCCCTGCCCCCAGAGAGCTTAGTGTCTTACTGGGCATTTGATAACCAAGTGTCAGACAGTAGTGATGGAGGCCTGTGCTGTGGCCACACTGTGAGCGGGAGCGGAAGGAGCCATGGAGAGGGGAGGGGACAGATGCATTAAGGACGTGGGCCTGACCTAGCAACAGTGGGACATGCGGGCCCCCGTCAGATTGTGTGCGTCCTCTCCCTTCTGACGTGGTACCCGTGTCTCTGGGGAGCAGCCCTCATGGGCACCTCGTTACTAGCAAGAATGACTTTATGTTCTTGCTCCTGTGAAAATTCTCCACTTTCAGGAATAAATTTTCCACTAGCTGTTTTCTTTTCCTGCAAGGGAGGGGGTGTTCTTTGCCAGATCCCTGCTTTGATGATTACCATCTGCCCACCTTAATTTCCTGCATAGTTTCAGTTGGAAAGTCCTTTCTCTCTGGACCCAGAAATACCATGTAATATGATTGTTCTTGGTTTCAGCAGGCACCTGGCACCCTCTCAGCGGTGGCTGCATTTCAGGTATGGATGGGAGCGATTATCTGTGTATCAGAAAACTCAGGTCTGTCCTGTGAGCAAGTTGTACGATCATCGGTACATGTGGGTGATGGCCTTTGTTAGGCCCTGGTTGTGACCAAGGTTTTCGGTTCTCTGTGGGCAGTTATTCCAGTTTCATGGTCATGAGCTGAGTGTAATCAGGGGCAGATAAGAAAGCCCTTTATCGAGCAAAGTGCATACTGCTTAAGGGGCGGTGGCGGAGGCATTGTGTGTGTGTGTGTGTGTGTGTGTGTGTGCGTGCATGCATGCGTGTTTAAAAAAAGACCTATATTTTCTGGGCAGCAGAACTTAAGTTTCCAGTAAACATCCCCTCCCTTTTTACTTTACCTTTTAATTTTGTGTTTATGGTCTCAGTGCTTTGAAATTGTTTTTGCCGTGATGCCAGCCCTGCCTGAAATGGGCGGAGGAAGCGAAGCCCATGGAGAGCCATGGTTTAGATCGGGGGTTCTTGGAGTTACTCTCGCCCAGCTGATGGACAGCTCAGACAGGATCTCTCCAGCTCATCTGGAAGAATAAAAATAGAAACCTTGAGCTGGAGTGGGGAGGGGACATGCATTTGGTAGTTTATCCCCGATTACCCACCTTTGTCATGGTCGGAGTGTGCTGCTGTGGGTAATTCTGGTCTGAGGTTGGTTGACTCTGTTCCTCGTTTTCCTGTGTTGCTGCCCTGAGCTCCAAACCTGGGAGACTGTGGCTTGGAGGGTGGGCACACACTAGCGTTAGCCAGGGCTACGTGGCTCTCCTGGTGGACCAGGTGGACCTCCCTGTTCTTCTGTCTTAGCTTCGCCTGTTGGGTGGGGAGCGGTGAGGCAGGTGGCAGGGGCTGGAGGAGCCCACTGTAGAAATGCCGGGGGGGACAGCCCACCCAGTGTGGAAACACGAGGAAGGCAGGGAGGTGTGTAAGAAAAGCAGTGGGAGAGAAACCCACAAAACAGCAAAGCTGTCCAGGGCCCTAGTGGTGGGGGCGGCCGCGAAGGAAACACGGGTGGCGTTTTGCTGCTTTTTCACACCAGTTTTAGTTCAGCGCTGCTAGGAAGGCTATTTCAGAATTCTCTCCCTGAGCGGGAGGGAACAGCTGTTCTGGGGTAAGAAGGGGACGCTGGGAGCATGTGGGGTAGACAGGGCTGACCTGGGACCTTTGTCAGGGTGACCTTTCTCTCAACAAAGAGAGCCCGGAAGGGAGGAGCCCTCAGTGCCCTGACCCACAGAGTTCCCAGGAGACCCCAAGTAAAGCATTCGGCACAGAGCACACAGTCCTGAGCGTGAGCACACCCAGCACCTTTCTCTTGCAAAGGGGCTTTTTGGGGGTGTGCGTGACTGCCTTGGACTGTTAGTTCTGAAAAAGGCAGGATAGGGACCCCCGGGGGGATGAAAGGGATGCCTGGAAAACCCAGACTCACCCCCTGGGCTCCTCTGCCTGCCAGAGGATCCTTGCTACCTTACTGTTTTTTCAACAGACTGTCCTTTTTCTCCTCTTTTTGTCTTTTCTCTTTGAGCCTTTTGATGATTTTGAATAGCAGGAAAATAAGCCAGGTTTCCTTCCATCTGTGCCATTCTTCATCTTTGGCCTCCTGGTGGGTGATGTGTAGTGTACTTTATAGTGTGCTGAGCACTTGCCTATTGTTTTATCTTTGCAGCAGCCCTGGGTGGGAACAGGGCAAGTGGTCCCATCCCCAGTTTGTGGGCCACCAGGGACAGTCTGTACTTGCGCAGCAGCAGGGCCTGAGGCAGTCCTCCAGTTCTTCGACAGAGTTCTTTGACAGCGCCGTGTTGCCTCAGAAATAAGCGCACGTGGGGATGTGTGCGTGCGGGCTTGTGTGTGCTTTCTGCATCCCTCGGAAAATAACGGATTCTTTTTCAGCTGCCGTCACTGGGAGAGGGGAAACACCGCCACGTTCCCGTGTACAGCACTTTATAGTTTACAAAGCACTTTCCTACACCGGATTCCATTTCATCTCCATGACCGTCTCCAGAAGTAGGTGCTGGTCTAGATGAGCGAGCGGGGGCTTGGGGAGGCTGGGGGGCTTGGCGCAGGGCACACAGCTAGGGAGCAGGAGGCACTGGCTGGACACCGGGTGGGGAAGCGAGAGTCGAATGGAGCAGTCAGTGGCGTAACCGTCGATCAGCGGTGGCACTGGGGTTTGCTGCCCTCACGTCTAAAGCACGTAGGCTCCTGCTTCCTGCGGGTCACCCTCTTCCAGAAGGCTGCCTCCTGCATGCTCTGTCCCATGCAAGGAGGCCGCACACCCAGGTCAAGTAAGAGCCACCCTGAGCGGGTGGTAAGAGGCGGCTCTGGGAGCAGCTGGAATTGGGGTTCACCCTGCTCAGGGCGGGGCCTTCCTATTTCACACGACCAGGAGGTGGACTTTGACGGAATACAGCACTTAGAATTTTGGCTCCTCTCCTGGTGTCACAGGAAGAGCGGGGAGTCTGGAGTCAGATTTTGCTGAAAATCCCAACTTTGCTGCTCAGTAGCTGTGAGCTCTTAAGACAGTCACTTCAACTCTTCGAACCTCAACTTGGGGGTACTTCTGTCTGCTTCAGAAGCTGCGAAGGGGTTCCTGCCACATAATTACTCCTCTGCTCGGAAGTGACTTGACAGCTCATCTAGTCCAACCCTGTCATTGACAGATGGGGAAACCGAGGCCCTGAGAGGTATAATGACTTGCCCAAGACCATCCAATGTATCAGTAGCAAAGCTGGGGTAAGGTAAAGGTTTCTTGATTCTGAGCCAGGGTTTTTTCTTTGCTTTTGTTTTGCATGAATCTCGGGTACTTTTCTGGTTCACAGCCTGGCCAGTAGCCGTTTCCCCCACCCCAGCCAACAGCACCAGGGCGACCAGCTTCCTGGGGAGAAGAGGATGCGGGGAGAATGGGCCCGGGTGGTGAGCACTTTTTGGTGCTTGCTTCCGTGGCCCGATGTGAGGCGTCATATGTTGAATCCTGGTTTTCCAAGTGTGCTTGGCAGGAGCGCGGTTCCGATGCTGAGCTGTTCCACTCGAGGTTTTGGAAAGTAGACTCACATTCCCCTGAAAGCCCTCCCTGCCTCTCCCTTGTGTAGGCCCCCTCCCCAGCGCCCCTGCCTCCCTGTTCTCTGGGGCTTTAAATCAGCTTGGGATTGAGTTTGAAAGTAACCCATGACCGTGGTAAGCCTCCTGGTCTGTTTTCAGGCTAAAATACTATAAACAGACCACCAAACTGTGTTTGGACCAAGGCCAAGCCCCTCCTTCCCTGCCTGAGCTCTTGATTACCAGCCACAGGGTTCGGTCTTGAGCTCAGCGGAGGAGACTGTTTATTTCAGGGCTCTCGGAGTTCCAGTGCCGGATTCCAGTATCATTTATTGTATTGTTACCATCTGGTTTCATGGAGTCTGTTTCTTTTCATTTTAATTGTGCCCTTGCGAGAGAAAAGCCCTCAAAATGGTGGAAAAGGGAGGTAGCACCTTCCTCCCCTGGCACCCCGGTGTGCACACACTGCTGCCATTGTGCCTGGGGGACACGGCCAAGCAAAGCCCTCCTGCTCTTGAACATCGCTGTGCGTCGTTCCTGCTCCCCCAGCAGGCTCCAGCCCCGTCTCCTCTGGAGGGATTTCCTGGATGGTGTCCAGGCCAGGGCCTGGCAGGAGAGAGAGGACCTGCTTCCACGGTAACAAACGGCTGAAGGTGGTTTGGGGCGTTGCCAGCAACCTGCCCTCCCCCGGCGGCTGAGGATACGGTGTTGCGGTGATACGTTGTGTGACCTCTTCAGCAAGTGAGTCACTCACCCCAGATAACCACCCAGTACTTTCAGGGGGAACTGTAGTACCATTGTGGCTGTGGCCACGGTTTCTCCAAAATTAGGTGTTTTTAGAAATGAAAGCACAGGGATTGGTCTCCTTAGATTTGCTGTCGGGGCTCCGTGGCTCCCCGACCTTTTCCTCGTAGGGACTCACCTTTGTTTTCTCTCAGATCATGCACTGGGCATAAGCTATACGTTAATAGTTAATGATACGTAACTGACAGTCTTCTAATATTTTCTTGGGGGAAAAACCTTTATAATTTTACCTCTTAATCTTTTTTTTATATTACGTTCTAGAATGGTCCATTTGCATAAGCATTTTTATTATACATAGAAGTAATCAGAGTGTATCAGTGAGAGTCTAACCAGGAAAGGAGGAACTGTATCAAGTGTTTACCACAAAGGGAATTTAGCAGGGGCCTTGGTAACACAGGCGGCAAAGCAGCTGAGGGGCCAGGCACGGAAGGCAAGGTGACCCAGAGCTTGGCAGGAAGCCACCGCCACTGTTAGGCTGGAGGGACCCTGGGGGCAGGGCTCTGGTGGGCCTGTCTAGAGCAGTTGCAGCTGTTTCTACAAATGCCCACCCAAGGCAGATGGGCAGAGAGGGGAGAAATGCCCGGGCCCACCTGCTCTCACAGAGCCTCCTGTTGTTCCATCCCCACCAGATGTCCCTGCTGATGTCGGGCCTGGCAAGCCAAGGGTTGGTCCCGGGCAGGCAGAGCAGAGCCGCAGGAAGGTGAGGGGTGGATCAGAGGGCACACTGGACCGGGACCAGCGCAGGGTGCAAGCCCAGTGCTCTAATTTGATGTTGTTAGCAGCATCTCCCCACACTTTCACACGGCCTTCATAATTATACGTATTTCGTCAAGTAAATGTGCCATGCTTAACCTAACCATTCCCCAACTGTTGGGTGAGCACTTTAAGTTATTATAAATCAGCAGTTTTCAAAGTGTGGTCCCAGCCAGCAGCGTCAGCATCACCAGGGGACTTGTTAGAGATGAAGAGTGTCAGGTCCCACCCCAGTCATCTTAGATTAGAAACCCTGGCAGTGCAGCCCAGCAACCTGCATGTTAAAAGCCCTCCAAGGGGTGTTCTGATGCTCGTTACAGTTTGACAACCATGGTTATAGGTGATGCTGCACCACACTGAAGTTTGGGGGCAGGATACTGAGGGCACTGGTGGCTGGGGGGTTTTTATCCAGAACAATGTGGTATAGCAGAAAAGCACAAGACTCCAGGGCTGTACGCCTCTGGGGTCAAGCCTCCCCCTTGCTCTTAACTTCTTTACAGGGTTCTCCTTTTCTCCTTTGTTAAACAGCTAAAAATACCAAACCATGGGGTTGCTGTGAGGATTAAATGTGGTAACAGGCACACTCTTCCATGTATGTGGGGTCTTCTCTTGGAGCTTTGGGGAAGGAAGTGTGGCAATAGCAGCCAGCTTCTGGGCTCTAGAAAATTGGTCCCCGTGCCGGTACTTGAGTTGTGTGGTCTGCAGATCAAGGATGGACACTTGGGAGGCTCACGGCTCGCTTTTTTATTTATTTATTTATTTTTATTTTTTTTTGAGACAGAGTCTCACTCTTTTGCCTGGGGCGAGTGCCGTGGCGTCAGCCTAGCTCACAGCAACCTCAAACTCCTGGGACTACAGGCATGCACCACCATGCCCGGCTAATTTTTTCTATATATATTTTTAGCTGTCCAATTAATTTCTTTCTATTTTTTTTAGTAGAGATCGGGTCTCGCTCTTGCTCAGGCTGGTTTCGAACTCCGGAGCTCAAACGATCCACCCGCCTCGGCCTCCCAGAGAGCTAGGATTACAGGCGTGAGCCACCACGCCTGGCCCTCACGGCTCACTTTGAGTCAATAGCAAGATTGGACTGAGAGTTTGGTATCTAGAGTCAAACTTCCCCTCCCCATACCTGTTTTTATTAGTGGTACTAATCTGACCCTGTGGTTACTACTGTCTTGTCAGTCTTGTCTGGCCACTTGGTAGAGGGGGAAGAACCCTGGTCTCAGAACCAGGACCTCAGACTCCCCATGCTGGCTGTGTGTTCCTGGGCATATCACTGAGCCCTTCTGAGCTGCGCTTTCCTCACCTGTAAAACCTCTACCTTGCCTCCCTCACTGACCGCGGTGGGGATCACCTGGGGTGATGGACACAAAAACTGCCACGGGCACCTCAGTGGGCGTTATGAATATAAAGCCTTTAGGGTCCACAGCCCCGCCAGGGCCCGTCGCCAGAATGGCCCCTCTGTAAGCCTCTCACCCCACCCCTAGTGCAGCAGGCCCTCAATCAGTGTTCGAGGGTGGATCACCAAGCCACCAGCGCCCTGGGTGAAGGCACGCTCCTCTCTCGATCCTCCCAGCGGCCCTCTCGAGCAGGGAGTCTAACAAGAAGTAGCTGACGCTCAGATGGCTTAAGAGGAAGGATGTGAGCAAGCTCGATCCTGAGGTACAGACAGAGGCCCACTGTGCCCAGGGCCATCCGGAGCATTGCTGCTGCTAGGCGGGGAAAGGGGAACTGGTAGATGCCTTGCTGACTTGCGCGGTATGTTGGATGTGTGGTAGCCCTGGTCACCCAAAGGACGCAAAGGCAGCCAGTCCTTGCTTCGTCTTGCCTCTGGCAGCACCTGAAAGAAGCCTCTTCGGCCAGTGGGAGGGCGGACCCCTGCCCACTGCGGATGACTAGGAAGTTGACTGGTGTCTCTGCCGACCTCATTTGGCACCTTCCCCTGTTAGCAGCAGAGGAAGCCGAGGCTCAGAGAAGGCCAGTGGTTTACCTGAGGCGACACAGGAAAGGCACCTGACCCCGGCTTGCAGTCGTTTCTTGGGCAGGCCAGAGGACATTGTCATCCTCTGGCCAACAAATGTTCCCCTACTGCTTGGGTTGCAACTAGCAGTGACATCAAGATGGGACGAGAGTACCAGCTGTTCCTGTTCACCCTGCATTTGGGGTCAGTGGGCACCATCTCACCCAGCAGCTCTTCCTGGGCAGGGCTGAGGGCATTTACCTGATTGCCTCCTAAGGCATGCTTGGCACAGAGCAATCTTATTGTTTGAGCTCTGCTCAGAGTTGCTACTCTGAGGAGAAGGCTGTGGCCAAGCAGGGTGGGGTGCGATAGTGTGGAACCCAGGGCCTGCTCGAGCAGGTCCTAATGACTGTAAATAACTGTGTTGGGGGCAGGACCTGAGGTTTTGACTTCATAAATATACATTACTTCTAATGTGGCCAGAGCTGATCTGAGGGTCGTAATTACCCGAGGTCTGCTTTACAGGCATTTAGGGGAACGCTGCCGATGTCGGCAGAGAGATGGCCGCATAGATTTAACAGTCTCAAAGAAGCCTTTGCTTTAATCCTTTGTTCAAACCCTGGCAGGTTGCTCCTGACTCGATGTACCAGAGTGTTTGGAGTCAGAGTCTCTCTCTTTTTTCTTGAGTTAAATGCCCTTGAGTTCAACCCAGCTCCACTACGCAGCCTCTGGGTGGATGGCAGGGCTGCACGAGGGAGTCTCCATGAGTGGTTGTGAGTCCAGAGAAGTCAGCCTGAGCTGGCTGGGCAGGTCTTAGGTAAGTCGTATTACTTCCCTGAGACTCAGTTTCTCCAGCAGTAAAATGGGGATAATGATACCTGGCTCTTAGGGCTCTTGTAGGATT
The DNA here is from genome assembly GCA_004363605.1 of Indri indri. Lineage (NCBI taxonomy): Eukaryota > Metazoa > Chordata > Mammalia > Primates > Indriidae > Indri > Indri indri. The sequence continues at coordinate 13,151 of RJWJ010011518.1, read as the reverse complement.
GAGCTAATGCATAAACTCGCTCAGTGTTCGTCACCATGCTAAGAGCTGGTAAATGGTTGGTTGGTCCGTTCCTCCCTTCACTTGGTGTTAACCAGATCAAAGAATGGCTAGCTGCCCACCTCCTTTATTGCTTGGACAAAGGAACTGTCACACAGTATGACAGCCTCGTAAAGATCTTCCAGTCCATCAAGTGCTAAGGTGGGTAAGCATTTAAATCCAGATCTTTTTTATGTCTCAATAGTGGAGCCTCTACTGACATTTCTCAGACCTAGGGCATCTGAGTGTGGGATCTTGAGCCAATATGGCTTTAGACTGGCCTGCAAAGGACAGCACAGCCATGAAAGTGCATCTTCAGTATGTGTCCTGACATAGGCGTGGCTGGCCTCGAGGCCAGCTTCGTGACATGTGACGGGTGCAGTCACCAGAGCCCATGCCCAGGAGTGCCCTGTGCTTGGTTTAATGCTCTGTCATTGCCTTTTTGAAGTTCTTAATTTTATCTTCACTAGTGTTTCGAGGGAGGTCCTGAGACGGTGGAGCGTGCACATGAGTCGAGGGGATGTTTGCAACACCGGTGCCCATCGTTCCCCCGCCCCGTTCACATGTGGTGTCTGCAGTGCCCCATGAGCACAGAATTCTGCCGGACCCACGCCGTGGGGGCGTTGAGTGAGAGTCACAGCCAGCTGGAGCTGTCACGTCTACGACTGAGTAGGCAGGGGCCCCGACAGTCCCCACGCGTTCCATGTGAACTGGAACTTGTCTTGGAGGCAGAAAGAAGGCCATGGTGTTCTAAGAAACATCAACGACCAGAGAACCCTATCGGGTCCTTTCTTATTCATGTTCTTTCTCCGTATTCAGCAGCCACTTACACTGAAAACGATGACAGAAGGGGCAAAGGAGAGGTAAGGGCGACCCATAGTGCCCTTGCTCCTCAGGAAGCGTGAGGCAGACTGTGCACGTATCAAGAATCAGAAACGACTGGGTTAGTTTTATGCGGTGTTTCCCTTGTTCTGGTAAGTTACAAAATGCATATGCATATCCAAGCTCCAAAAATACAATTTGTGTAATTTTGGTAATTCCACATACTAGTTAAATGCTTTTTATATTTGTATTTAAAACTGGCATCACACAATATAAATATGAATGGTAAAATTCATGCTAATTGAAAATTTTGATTTTTCTTAGAATCATATTAAATAGCAAATAAACACTATGACAAGTCAAGAGAGACAGTGGGAGAAAGAGAAAAAGCTTTATATTTTAGTGCCACAAATGGTACTTTTTTCCTGCTTTGTGGACAAAGGACTACACATTTTCATTTTGCACGGGGACCCACAAATTATGTAGCCAGGCTGACTACCCTGACTGGCACGTGGGGGCTGGCAGTCTCGGGCTGGTCTTGCACATACACAAGTGGGCTCTTGGCCAGACCCCTGATCTGCTCACGTTGTCCCCTGGGTTCCAGAGCCAAGAAACAACATAAAGGCACGTGAGCATTGGTACTTACTCTGCAGATTCCAGACTGGTTCAGGTGATCGTGGCTCTGTTGATAGAGGTCACAGTTGAGAAGAATTTCAGAGGCTACAAACATACCCTTTTTGGAAGTGATTTCAGGGTCTACTGTGCATTCACTCTAGTGGACTTTGGAGCCGCCCAGTGTAGAGGCATGAGCCAGGTTGGTTGTGATGTAGTTGTTAAGAATGTGGGCTACCTGGAGCCTAAATTCTTGGGTCAGATCTCATCTCTTCACAAGTTGTTTGACCTTGGGAAATTGTTCATGCCTCCTGGAGCCTTGGTTTACCCGTCCATAAAATGGGGATAATGGCACCCACCTCATAGGGTTGTCATAAGCGTGAAATGAGTGTGGGGGGAAGAGTTAACGTTGTGTCTGGCCCGTGGTATTGAATAAATTCGAGCGCTGGTCACGATGGTGAAGAATGGGAGGAGGAAGAAACAATCCCTAGGGGTGCTAGGACCAAAGCAGTATTATGGGGAAACCCAGCCTTCAAGGTCTAACTTCAGAGATTCTGTGAGTGAGATTCTAGGGAGATTCTGCCCTAGACTTTTAAGCAGCTCTTCAGAATGCGCTTTAGAAGTCACTGGAATGAAAGAAAAATTGCAGTGCCCGCATAGGAAGATCTTCAAGGGTTTTTGTCCTCTCACCCTCTGTCATTCTCAGCCACGTGTCTTTTGACTATCCCTTCCCCACTGAGCCTCAGTTTCTTCCTCTGTAAAATGGAGTGGTAACGGGTCTGCCTGCCCTGTAGGGTGAGACCCAGCTAGATGGCATATGTAGAAATCTTTTATAAACTCGAATGCCAGCATTAGGAAGAACTCCAGGAGAATCTTCAGTGTTTACTTAACTCTTGTTCAGTGCTGTCGTGAGAGACTCCAGGAAGCAGTTACTTTGCTCAGACCTCAGTTCACCATCTGTGCGATGAGAAGACAGAACTTTGTACTGTAAACTGCCCCCTGAGCAGGTTAAAAAGGAAGGAAGGAGGGAGAGAAAGAGAGAAAGAGAACCAGCAGAATTTGGAATTGTCCCCTCACTGGAACCACAATCGCAGGTTTCAGGGACTCAGGAAGGGGTGCAGCCCAGCCTGCGGTTGAGAAGCGCACGTCAGATGTTGGGAAGGGAAAGGCCTATCTGAACGCAGCAGGGGTGTCACGCTGCCCCCTGCCTCCTAAGCCCCAGTAGCTTGTCACTCCCTGGCTAACGGCTTGGCAGCACAGAGGCAAACCACAGAGTACATTTGAGGCCCAGATCTGCTCATTTGGAGGGTGGGGCTGCGTTTTTCTCCTGCCACAGTGAGCTAATTAAAGAAAACAAGCTTTCGGAGTTGGGAGAGAACTGGCCACAGAACACTCGGGGAGGATTGCTTTGGTTGGGGAGGCCTCACAGTCCCCGGAAGGCAGGTGGAAGTGGCATGGAGGGTCCCACACGTCCCCAGTGGGGCTGCAGGGGCCACTGTTCCTTGGCTGGAAGACCTGGATGGGGACAGTGGGCATAAGTGGATAGGAGGGTAGACGCGGTTTGTGAGGGGACCAGCATGGAAGAATTTCGAGCAGCCCATGGAGACGGGACAGGGTTTAGAAATGCTTCACAAATACGGACTTTTGCCCCCAATTGTGCGCAGCGCCTGTGTCCTGAGAGTTGGCTCTGTGAGTGACAATGATGACTTCCACCTCTGTGGCACTGTCCTTTCGAGTCTTTAGCCAGCCTTAGGAAAAGCAGGCGTGACGTCTGCATTCCCTAACAGCAAACTGGCCTGCAAGGAAGTGGCTGTTCTTGTCCAGAGCCACAAGGCTGGAGAGCGGGGTGAGGACTCAGGCCTCTCCAGATGCAGCATGGCAGTTGTGTGGAGGGGCAGGCAAATGTCGACCCCCGATGTCTTCTAACCATCGCAGGCCTCCAGAAATGGAGCCCAACTCAGGCAGCTGCATACTGTTTTATGGATAAGGTGCATTGCTGAAACATTGATTGTGCAAATTGAATTATGTTTGAAGATTCCATTTAAAGGAATCCTGTTGTGAATCATTTTGAAAAATGAAGACTTACACCGCCCTCCCCAGTGATTTTCTATTCTGGTAAATTTCATGTGGCAAGATTGCTTAAAGAGGAGTTCCACTGTTGTGCTGGCTTATGACGGTTACTGCGTCTGGATGGTTTACTCCTCAGGTGCACACGTGTTGGAGAACCAGGGACATATGTAGGACACGTGCAGAAATGTTTCCATTCATGTGCTCAGGAGTTGGGACCTGGGCCTCTGGTGCGGTGATTCCCAAGTCAGGTGTGATGACATGCCACCGGTGAGGTGTGCTGCCAGGAATTTTTGTTGACAGTGATGAAAAGCTGATGCTAATTGGGCACTCACTGTGTACCCTGTACCTTGCATAGATTATCTCATTTAATTATTACTAATAATAGCACTCAAATTTGTGAATGATTTATTAATACTTAGTAATTAATTCAAAAGCATATTCCACTACTCTACAGTAGAATATTTTTTCAGCCAAGAAACGAAGTTCATGCTGCATCGTGGATGAACTTTGAACGCATCATGCCGAGTGAAAGGAGCCAGGCACAAAAGGCCACATTGTGTGTGATTCCATTGCATGAACCGTTCCCTGCGTAGGCAAGGTCGTGGGGCTAGAAAGCAGATTAATGGGTGCCAGGGGTTGAGGAGAGCAGAAAGGGGAGTGACTGCTTAGTGAGTATAGGGTTTCCTTGAGGGGTGACAGAAAATATTCTGGAACTAAATAGTTGTAATAGTTATACTACATTGTGACTGAACTAAATGCCATTGAATTGTACACATTAAAATCACTAAAATGGTAGGTTTTTATGTTATGTGTGTTTTATCGCCGTGTGTATTAAAAATAAGTATATTCCTCTAATGGTGTCCCAAGTTGGTTTCTGATATGTTTGTGTTGAGTGGGAGAGAAAGGGCAGTGGTCATGTATGTGTGCACTGAGGCTGAAAGAAACTTGGGACTTTGCAATCCAGGCTCTACCTTTGTGAGTACGAGAGGCCCAGAGAGGGCTAGTGACTTGCCCAAGGGCACAGAGCAAGATTTGAGAGTTGAGATTTGCACTCTAGCCTCCTCACTTTCTATTGGAAAATCACAGTGGAAAAAGTTTTAGCTCCTTTGTGTCTCTGGGTACATTCCGGGTTGCTGAGGGTCAGCTCTGTTCCACCTGGCATTTTGTACCTTCCTTGGGAACTCGGGGAAACTGACAGTCCCACACTGGTGGAACGGCCCTGGGATTAACTCAGAATGCTCTGGGGCTGTTTAGCAGAAATGGCCAAAAGCCCAGGCTGTGTCCCCACCCCCATGTGTGTGTCTAGAACAATTCCAGTTGTGCTATTCACTTTAAAAGGGCATTTAGCGAAAGGAACCAATTTCGTGCAAACATGTACATTCTGCGTTTGATGGGAGACTTGCCATGTGACGCTGCTTCTTCTTTTCTTCTCTTTCTGACTGTGAACATCTGACACTACAGGAAAAAAGAAACTTTCCGGAATCTAATTTGTGCTCGCTCTACTTTGAAACCCTCTTGGCCCCTGCACAGGGTAAATGAAACTGTAGCTTATAGTAATATTTATGTATGGGAGTCAATGAGCTGTTTCAATGCCTGGATGTCAGAGAAAGCTTTCAGATTCAGCAAGCCTCCTGCTCTCCCACCCTCTGGCATGGGTAGATAGGCCTGCCTGTGCTCTTGGGTCAAGCTAGATCTACCATACTGTCCTGGTTGGTGGCGATATAGTGATGGTGACAGTCACGGTGATGCTATCTGCACAATCTGAGCTGTAATTAAATTAAATGTATACTTCATCCTTAGGAGAAGCTGAATAAAATTTCAGGATCTTGGAAGTTTAGTTATACTCTCAGCTCCACGGACAAGGAACCACAGACCCGAGTTTTATCAGCTACGTGATTAGGAAAGAGGCCTAAAGTTTCTTAGCCTTGGCTTCTTCGTCTTTAAATGTGAACAGTACGCCCAGCCTCTCCTGTCTCGTGGAGCTGGTGTGAGCATCTGTGTGAGACAACGGGCATTAAGGTGCTTTGTTAGCTGCAGAGGCTCTTACTGAAATGAAACCAAAGGGCGGGCGCAGCTGGGAGAAGTAGCGAAGAATGAGCACAAACTGGCCGCGTGCGCCGTTGTGCTTGGCAGAGCGGGATTTGCCTTCGTTTCCAGGGGAGCCTTAGCTGTGAGAAGCAGAACTTGGGATGCACGGTATTTATTTCTGCCATCACCTCGGTGGGGGCGTGAGGCACCTGCTCTGTTCAAGGCGGTGTGAGTACAACCCCGGTCCTGCCCTCCAGGAGTTCCTGGTTTAATTGTGTTTTCACGGGTCACCTGGAACCGAGCTTGTTGCGAGTGAGGGGGATTGACCTAAAGAATCCTTCAGGCCCCCACGCCCACTGTGCTGTTCAGATCTCGGGGCAGACGCTGTGAGTGTGTGTGAGTTTGTGTTGAGATAGAGAAAAAAGCCAGGAGAGTAGGATGAGTCAGATTTAACCACTGTTTTTTCCCTTTTGAAACTTGTTATGTTCACACACACAGAGCAGTCATGCACTTGCTCAGAGATGTGTGAAAACCACTTAAAATGTGCAAAATGCAGCCCTTTTGAAAGTATGGCTTTTGCCACATTTTCTCGAGCTGTGGAATGGATTTGTGAATGTTCAGATCTTTCCTCGTTGGCAGGATTTTTGTGTCCGCCCCAGGTGCTAGTTCGGAGCCAGTCCAGGCTGGCGTGTGAGTAGACTGTGTCTGTGTGTGTCGGGAGCAGGACCTGGGGATTCTGTTAAGCAGATGGAACTCTTAACCTCTGGGTGCTCCTGGTTGGTCAGTAGCAGGGAGTGACCTAAGATGGGCTGGGAAAAACTAGACACACCACATTTCAGTAGGCAGGCCCCTTGGCCTGGTATTTAAAGTTCTTCGGAGCTGGCTGCTTTGTGGACCTACCTTCTGTATAGACCCTTTGCTCCCACCAGAGCATCATAGCTCCTCTCCAACGTGCTTTCTCCACAGCACCTGCCACGTTTTAGCTCACCTTTATGTTTTCCGGGATGCTTTCCTGAGCTCCTGTGTACCTTTCTGTTTTTAAAACCCAGAATATGTCTCAATCATCCCAGCTCACTATGATCATCCTCTCCTATTCCGAATGGTCTACTGAGTCACTTCCTAGCTCTGGCACGTAGTACATGCTCAATAAATATTTTTGAATGTATAAATTTGGCTCTTCTCCATGAAGGTGACCTGTGTGTGTATCATTCATCTGCCCACATTTGATTGTGAACTTCCTTTATGTAGGAGCTGTGTTTTGTGCTTGTTTTTTTAACTTCTCCCTGTTGCCTCCCACCACCCCAGTGGGAGAGTAGTAGACAAAGTCATGTGAGGCCTGCACACTGGAACCTGTTCCATGTGGTTTCAAGTAAGGCTCACAGCCTCCTTGGGACTCATTTTCTATCACATAAAATGGGGATAGTAAGACCCACTCTGTCTGTATTGAGGGCTGTCCTGATGATCAGGACGGAGTAGGGGATGGGGAAGAGTTTCGGAGAATGGTAAAGTATACTGTGCAAACATGAGTTATTAGCGGTCTTGTGTCTAGGCTGTCAATATCTATGACCTGGCGTTCATGCTGGGTCAGGCTTGGGGCATCCGGGTAGACAGTGAGCTGGTGTGTGCTATTGACCTGGAGCCCAGGAGCCCTGAGTTCTGCTCACCCACCCTGGGCCTCAGTGTCCTCAGCTCAACTATCCCTTCCAGCTCTGACTGGGGCTGGGGGTAGGGGAGGCCTGGGTGTGGACTCCCCTTCCCTGTGTGGTTTCCCTAAGCAGTCAGCTCAGTGGGGAGCTGGAACTCAGCTGGAACAATGAGGAGGGCTTCCTCCAACTGTTAGTGCTTCTGGGTCGGCCGTACCAGCTTTGACACCACCGTGAGTGACCAACCTGGACGTCTTTCTGTGCGCCCAGCATATAGCCTGATTGCCATAAACGCTCGCGTGTACTGGTTGGAGAGGCTATTTGCACTGTTTAAGGTGGCAGAACTATTTCGCCTTCTCCAGAGGTGCTGACTTTCAAGGATAGTTGGAGGTGACCCTACAGAAGGGAGACAGGAAGCCTGGAGGAAGGAAAGGGGCGCATAGCTGAGAAAGTGGACAGCGGGCCCTGCTTTTCAAAGTGCCCGCCTCCCCTGGTGTCGTGGCGGCGTTCAAAGGCAGGAAGACAGATAAGATCGGGTCTCAGGATTTGCACCCCCACCCCGCCGCACCCCACTTTGACAACCAAGAGCTTTTCCAGGGAGGGGAGTAGGTATGTTTCACCTTCTGTAACCCCTGGGTCTAGCATGGTGCTTGGTGTTACAGTGTGCTCAGGGAGTGTTCGATGGATGAGTGAATGAGTGAACGCTTTCCCAGGTCTCATCACAGCAGTAGGATGTAACAGGATGTCAGCGTATACATAAAGTCATGGGTAGCAACGGGTTTGATGGGTTGAGAAATACTAATCAATGTATCTGATTATACAAGAAGATGGAACTTCTAGGAAGAAAGGATTGCCCTTTGAAGCTGTCCTGTGTGTCCCCGAGCCTTCTGTATTTTTGCGGTCACCCCTCATTATTCCTGAGGTCAGGAACACCTGGGATAGGAAGGCGTGGAGGCCTTCTTTTCCTCCGGTCCCAGTAGGGACTTTGTCATGGCACACAGTGAGCGATAAATGTCCATGGTGATTGTAGGCAGTGTCCTTTTTTCGGCTGGTTTCCCATTAGTCCCCTCCGTTCTGGCAGGGGGCTGAATGAAGGCAGATGACTTTGGCAAGGGGCTTGGCATAAATGGCCAAGTTTATGCTGATTCGGTGCATTTCGTGCTATCTTGTTATCTTGTTTCCTTGATGGTCATTGTACTTCCTCTGCGGGCTTTGCCCACCCCCATCCCTTCACAGAGACCTTCGGGCCTGAATCCATTCATCGACTGCATTGCACGAATGAAAGCATTTCTGTTAAGCGCCGGAGTTTTGCTTAAAGTCTCCTCTGAGAAGCTCCTAATGTCTCCAGAAACCTTTAGTCTGTGTCCTGGGACCCAGTTTTAGTCCTGATACCTGCCTTGCGTTCGAGAGCAGTCTGGAAGGGCAGACATGGTGGCAGCCACGTGCAAACTTCATCGAGAGTTTGATCTTCCGGCGTTTCAGTGGCTGCTTTTCCTAGTCAGCATCCTGGGGGTCTGTCAGTATCAAAGCTGCTCACGTTCCGTCTCACCTACCTGGGTAGGAGGCACCGTTTGTAAAGCAGGCTGCCACCTTTGACCCTTTGGCCAGGACTCCAAAGAAAAACTCCTGGCCTGGAGTTTTTGTCTCAGCTCTGCTGTGGGACCTTGGGCAAGTCATTTGATTTCTCTGAGCCTCAGCTTACTCCTCAGAGAACAAAAAGGTTGGATGAGGCGTTCTCCGAAGTTCCTGCCATCATCCTTCCACTGCTGTCTACGGGAAAGGAGGAGCTGCCTCTGTCCTGCGGTGGGGACTCAGGATGGAGGGGTCGGGAGGGTAGGGGGCAAGGTCACGGTGCACCTCCAGGGCCACAGAGGAGCCTCTGAACTCTGAGCTGGAGGCAGCAAGTCCAGGACACTGGGGTGTCGGGTAAGCAAAGCCCCCACGGGAAGCAAGTGCTATTATTCAGCTCTGCGGAATGCCCAGGCAGGGCTGAGCTTGGGCAGGGTGGCTGAGAGGCTTGTGGCTGTAGCTGTGGGCAGAATTTCATGGCCTTGAAGAATGGCTACTGTATATACCAGTGATAAATATTAGTCACTTTGGCAGCAAAACAAGTTTCCTGTGCTACATTTTTGGCACTTCCAGAAAAGGGAAAGCCTTTCTCCCTGACAGGGCACAGGAGGGAGGAACAGGAATGTATCTCTTCCCCTGATGGCCTGGCTGGAGATCCTGGTGCTCGGGGGCGAGGGGGGGTTCAACCTGCCTGAAGCTGCACAGGGTCAGGCCAGGGCCCAGGGGATGACGTCCAGCCCACTGTTGACATTTCTCTCGGGCCACGTCTCTGGGCCTTCCTCGAACGTGTCCCAAGTCTGAGCCTACTCGGCCCTCGTGCTCCTGCCCTTCCCGCTGTGTGCTCAGCCTCCCGAGGCTTCCCCTCCTCCACGAAAAAGCACCACCGTCCTCGGGGATACCTGAGCCGACGTCTGGAGGCCACCCTTGTCACCCCTTCCCCAGCCACGCGTGCATCCCTAAGCCCTGTCAGTTCTGCCTCCTAAGTCTCCACTGCTGCTCCTCCACCACACCAGGGTCTCTCTGGCCCAGCCTCCCTCCTGCCTGGTCTCCCTGCCTGAACCCTCCTCTCCCCTGGGCCCACTCTCTACTGGCAGCCAGCGTGACCCCTAAACGTATATACATTCTGTCATCTGACACATCTGCTAAAAATTGTTCACGGCTTTCTGTTGCCTTGAGGGAAAGGGTCCCAATCCAAACAAGGGTCTGGCCTGCCCTTCCAGCCTCCACTAGGGCTGGGCCTTTAGCTCTACTCCGGCTTTCTTATATTTCCTTCCTCAGGGCCTTTGCACATGCTATTCCTTCTTCCTGGAATGCTCTTCCTTATAGTTTTTATCTGGCTAAAGTGAGTCAGATCTCAGCTTAAATATCATGTAAGAGGGCCCTCCCTGATTCCGCCTTTATCTTAACTATCTCCCCCATACACTGTCTCATGCCAGTTCTTTTCCTTCTGAGACCTTTACTCCAGCTTGTAGTTATAAATACGTGGTTATTTGTTTACTGTCTGTCTTTCCCCTGAGGACAGGGGCCGTCTCTTTTGTTCTCCACTGTGTCGGAGCCCAGGACCAGGAGCTCAGTAAACATTTGCAGGCAGGAATCATACATGGAGGACGCGTGTGCTGTGATTGGTCTGCACCAGGTTCCTCCGGGGTCTGTCCCTGCTCTCCAGTCCCCACTGCGTGGCCACTGAGCACTGGCTCTTCCTGGCTTTAGTCCTCTGGCATCAGAACTTATCAGTTCCACATCTCAGTCTTTTGCAAGGTGACACTTCATCTGATTACCTAATTCACACTAAGGTGTTAATGGTGCTAATGACATAGTATTTATTACCTCAGGGGATGCAGAATGATGGTATCAAAACATATCATTCCCCAGTGGTTTAAAACTCTTTGGTCACTTTCCAGGGAGTCCAAGCGGAGTCCAGTCTCTGTAGCTGGGTTTACAAGGCCCTGTCGCAGGATTTGGCTTCTGTCTGCTTCCCCAAACTCCGCTCCCCAAGCTTAGTCATCGCCCTCCCTCCGCCGGTGCTCGGCACAGTACCTGGCATGGGCAGGCCCTCGGTAAATGTTTACTGCGTGAATTTAAAAGAAGTAGATTTTAATGACTCATGCTTTAACCGAAGCTTTCGGTGTAGTCAGTCTCTGGGCCTTGGATGCCAGAGGAATGACAGACGATGGGAATTTCAGGCACGGTGACTGCGAGAGCCCCAGGAGACCAGGAGAGAGGTGGCTTTAGCTGGGTGGAGGGGAGTTTCCCTCTCAGAGCCCCTAAGTCCAGATCCGCCCCCACCAATTGTACCAGTCCTACCACATAAATACCCCGTCCTGCCCCGGGCGGGACTTATCTCCTCTTTGCCTTCCAAGGTGCCAGGGGAGCGGGGAGTGTCGGTGCCACGTCCCCTGCTCTCCCAGTGCAGTCTGTGGTCATCTGCCGGTGGACACACGGATGGGGCAGCAAAGGGCTGGGAGTGACTCCTGAGAGGAGAGCTGCTCCCGGCCCCTGCCGCCTCTCTGAGCCCTGCCAAGGTCACGTGGGTCTGCCCAGCCCAAGCCACCGCCTGCCTCTGTGGTTGTTTGGATGGACAAGGCCTCCCTCTGACCCTCCATTTCTCCTCCCTGCCCCATGCGGATGTGGCCTGAGAAAGGAGGAGTCATTTGATTTTGTTTTAAGAAAAGCTTCCTTTCTGATTTGTTTTAGTGTTGGGTGCAAAGAGGGTGGCAACTGCTGTTGAACGTGAGTGGGTGGTTTGGGCTCAGTGTAGGCTTTGGGAGGAAGGGTTATCTGGGGTGTGGGGCCTCTATGACACTGACATCTGGTGCGGAAAGTCACCCTCCCTCACCTGGGTGACGGGGCTTCCGGGGCACGCCTCCCGCAGCCCCCCGGGATCTGCTCTCCCCACGTACCCAGGGTGATCTTTCTAAAGGGCAAGTCTCACCCCAGCACTTCCCCGCCTAGAACCCATCCTGGGGCTCCCAGTGCTTGAGGGATGACTCAGCTTGTCCCCTGGGTTCTCCCTTCTCCTCCGGCCTGGCCTTGCCCTCGGGGGCTCTGGGAAGGAGTGTTTCAACCTGGCAGCTGCGGGCTCTGCAGTTGTGTATTTGCTGCAAGTGGGCGGGGATTCACATGGGCACGAAGCATTTGTGCAGTGACTAATTTCAAGTACAACTGCCACCGTGGGAGAGGTCTGTGAAAATCATCGGAATTGACAGTGATCACTCTTTGCCCAGAAAGGTTGAGCATCCCCACTCCTGATGGTGCTGGAGTCCTGCTTGCCTCCCCACCCGTGTCAGTGCCCAGCCTGGAATGTCCCAAGCCTATTCAACTTGCTCCCTCCAAAATGCAATCCCACCTTGATCTCCAGGAAGCAGGCTTTGGACGCCCCCCTTCCTCCCAGCCACTGCAAATGTCCTCTGCCATGTCCCCCAGCCGCGGAGCATGCCTAGGTCTGGCACACACCATGATACTTCAGGATCACTGGTTTCTGGGTTGTTCTTCTCAAGTCTCAGTAAGCCCTCAAGGACAGAGGCTCCAAGGGACTGGTCTCTGGGTTGGAGACCAGAACCCAGATCACTTGGGGCATGTCACCCATCCGGACAACAGCACGGTCTCTGCCTTGTGGCGTGGGCTCTGTTCTCTGCACCGTACTCGTTCTAAAACTGAGCATTTGGCCCTTGCATCCTGCCTTGTGGCTTATGACTTAACAGATTGGGAAAGACAGTTGTGCTTCATTTTCATTTGTGAAGAAAAAAAGTGGAAATCTAGAGCTTTCACTGATCTGGAGGTTAAGAGAAAATTATGGAGATCAAAGAAGATATTATTATGAATGTTACATAAACCGAGGCTTGTTTGTAATAGACTTTGTACTAGGCTTATTTTCCATGGGTTGGTCTTTGTCACGCAACTGGGTTCTCCTCGAAGGCAGAGGGACCAGTTCTTACTCACCTTCGTGTCTCCAGAGCCCAGCACGTTGCCTGAGAGAGAGAGGTCACGTAGTCAGTGCTTGTCCAGTGAATGCATGGGATGAATACGCACTTGGGTATTTTCGATGCTTGCTGATTAGAACATTCTCGCGGCTTGTTAATTTTTAAGACATGATTTTCATTGTAAATTCTTTGTGAATGCTTTTTGTGCTAAATGTTTACTTGGACTGAAAAATGCTTCATGGTAGCAGTTTTGACAAATTGAGTCATTTTGCTCTGCTTGAAGCTGGGTGACCTTGTGCAAGTCACTGTAATCCTCTGGGACTCGTGCCCCTGATCTGTAAAGTGGGTGGGAGGTAGGAGTGGACCACGTGGCTTCTGAGAGCCTTGTACCCTCATGCCACATGTAATTCTCAGATCTTCTCACATCCTCCTCTTTGGTGGTTGGACACCG
>RJWJ010011517.1:0-36557 GCA_004363605.1 Indri indri | reverse complement strand
TAAAGAGACAAGCCACAACATAGCGACTCAAGCCATTTGTTAAATTGGCCTACAGGTGCTTTAACTTTTGCCCTGCATGGCCTTATTGTTAATAATTTAGTATCTATTGTCACAGAGTCTGTTTTGTCAGTCTTACGATTTTTGTTTTAACATCAATGCTGGTAAGCTGTTGCGTTAAACTCTAAAAGGAAGGGGTACAGCAAGGCGTGTCCGATCCCTCTTCCCTCCGTGGCCGGGAACTCAGTTTTAAGGTGTTTCTGCGGTCCCCTTGGACAACAGGGACTCCGTTCAGTGGGCAGGAAGTTTGGGATTTTATTTTATGTCAGTCTCTGCGGGGAACAGGGATCCTAGCCCTCGTCAATGCCCGAGCGGGGTCCTGGCCGATTTCCGCGGGGTTCCGCGGACTAGCATTCCCCGGCCTCCTGCGGCGCAGGGACGTCGGAGCGGCGCGCCAGTCGGCGAGCCCGGGACCGCGGTGCGCAGGCGCGCGGCGCGGCGCACTGCGCAGGCGCCTTCGGCCGAGGTCGGGGTGACGCGCAGGCGCCCGAGGCCCGGGACGGCAGTGCGAGGGCGACAGGCCGGCGCGGGCGTGACGTCACAGCGCGCGGCGCAGGGGCAGGCGGGTCAGGCCCCGCCAGGGTCCGGCGGTCGAGCCCGCGGGTCCTGGGCTGCCATGTTCGGCTCCAGCCGTGGCGGGGTGCGCGGCGGGCAGGACCAGTTCAACTGGGAGGACGTGAAGACCGACAAGCAGAGGGAGAACTACCTGGGTGCGTGCGCGGCGAGCGGGCGGGGATCTCGGGTCCGCAGGAAGGCGGCCGGGGTGGTCCTGGGGCGGGTGGGCGCGGGGTTCACGGCGCCTGCCCCCGCAGGTAACTCGCTGATGGCGCCCGTGGGCCGCTGGCAGAAGGGCCGCGACCTCACCTGGTACGCCAAGGGCCGGGCGCCATGCGCGGGGCCGAGCCGCGAGGAGGAGCTGGCGGCCGTGCGGCAGGCGGAGCGCGAGGCGCTGCTGGCCGCGCTGTAAGTGTCCCCGGGGTGGGGGCTGTGGTGGGGACGGGGGCCTGAGAGGGCCCCCAGGGGGTGCAGTGGTCGGGGGTGCAGTGGTCGGGGGTGCAGGGGACAGGGGCGGCGGAGGACGAAGAAGGAGGACCCTCGGCACCCTGACACCCGCCCTTGGCCCCCTGGCAGCGGCTACAAGAACGTGAAGAAGCAGCCCACCGGCCTGAGCAAGGAGGTAACTCCCGGAGTGGGCGGTGCCGGGTGGAGCGTGGGGGTGGGCGGGGTCTGGTCGCCGGGCCACCCTACCCACCCTACCGTCTCCGGTGTTCCTCAGGACTTCGTGGAGGTGTGCAAGCGGGAAGGCGGTGACTCCGAGAAGGGCGTGGACCGGCTGCTGGGGCTGGGCAGCGCCAGGTGTGGCCGCGTCCTGGGGGGCTTGGGTGGGGCCGGGCCCTGCAGGGCAGCACTCAACACCGTGTCTCTGCAGTGGCTCCGCGGGCCGCGTGGCACTGTCTCGGGAGGACAAGGAGGCCGCCAAGCTGGGGCTGGCTGTGTTCACGGTAATCGTCCTGCCCAGAACGCAGCGGGGTCCCACGCATGGGGGGGAACGGGAAGCCGGTGGGGGTGGGGGTGGGACTGGGACTCCCTGGACCGCTTGAGGGAGACCCCTCCCCAAAGTGCGGCTGGCTTCGCTGCAGCACCACCGCGTGGAGAGCGGCGGGCCTGGGGCTTCAGCAGCCTCGGCCAGGAGGAAGCCGCGCACCGAAGACCAGGCAGAGGCCAGGTGAGACGCCCTGTCCTATTCTGCTTTCCTTGTTCCTCCTCCTCCTGGGTTGTCCCCAGAGAGTGAGTTCTTTTGGGTCACCCTCGGGAGGAGAGGGTTCCAAGGCAGGCAGGGCTGTCCTGCAGGGCCCCATGTGGTGGGCTATACTTCAGGGTTGGGCCCAAGGAGCTGGGGAGTTACATGGCATCCTAGTAGGCACCCCACCCTGCCGGGTGCAGGCAGGTGGGTGCTGTCATGATTGGGGCATCCCGCTGTGCCCCTTGGTGACCACTGGCCACGTGTGACTGTCCAGCATCTGAAACGTGGCCTACTTGGCTGAATTTTGGATTAGCTCCATTTAACTGACTCACGCGTGGGCAATGGGCTCCCCTCCTCCCAAGGAGACCTAGCCCAGTGGCTCCCAGTGCTGGGCGGAGGCCCATTCTGTGCCCCCCTTGCAGCTCTGAGAGCCACAAGAAGAGCAAGAAAGAGAAGAAGAAAAAGAAGAAGAAGAAACACAAGAAGGAGAAGAAGGCAGGCAAGGAGCACAGGCGGCAGGCTGAGACCCCCGCGCCCACTTCTCCTGCTGGGTAAGCCCAGCCCGGCTCTGCCTCTTGGGGGCGGGGGTCTGGTCAACCCCTCTGAGTGTCTGGCCTGTCTCCCCAGGCCTGGGCACCGCCGCCATGACTCTGACTCCTCCTCCCCCTGCTGCAAGAGGAGGAAGGGACACAGCAGGGATGGTGGGAGGAGCCCATCCTCCCACAGGCGGCAGGACAGAGACTCTGATGCCTGAGTTGAGGACCCTGCCTGCCTGGCACTCTGTCTCACCCTTCCTGTCTGGGTGAGGTTGAGGGCTGCTCCCTTGGTGTGGCCCTGGGCCTGGCCTGCCGGGCCTCTGGAGCTGGCCAGCCAGCTAGGAGGGGCCTGCTTGGTGGAAACTCCTCCTGGGGGGCAAGCCCCGGGTGCATGCGGAGGCCAGCAGGTTCTCTGGGGAGCATGCCCCGGCTCCCCACGCGGCCCGGCTTTGGTTTGACAGCCCCTGGCCCGCAGGCAAAGGAGAGCCTGCCCAGGAGGTCCCAGCAGAGACCCAACTCCGTGTCCTGTCTGTGACCTGAGCACCCCAACCCCTCTGCCTCTGGTTTATCTGTGGCCAAGTAGGGTTACATCTATTTTTCTTTAAATTGACTTGCTCTTTGTACTTAAATAAATTTATTTTAAAAGGAAAGTTCATCATCACACCAATTGGAAGGCGTCAAGAAGCACCTTGACCCACTATGAGGCTGGAACATCCTTGGGGTCTGTCCTTCCTGAGATCTGCAGGGTGGAGCTGGAGTCCCCCCCCAGGTGGGGTCAGGGCTCAGCAGAAGGGGGTGCTCAGCTGGCAGTGTGGGTACTGAGGGCAGGGATGCCTAGGCTTGGGGTTGGGTGACCTGCCTTGCTGAGACCCTTGAGAGTCCAGCCTGGCTCCTCACAGGGTGGCCAGGTGTCCCGCCTCCCCTTGGCCCACGAAGGGCCGTAGTTGCCCACGGCATGCATGGCCACTGGGCTGATAAAGACACGTGGAACCCAGGCCGGATTCCTTATACATTCTCTTGCTTCTGATTTTAAATCAAACTACGCTTTCTTGAGGCCCTGGTCGGGTGTGGCTTGTGCTGTGTTGACATCTGCCCTCACCTGTGACCACCTGAGTAGAGATTACGTTATCTTGGGCACAGGACAGGGAGGTGAGCAGGCACTGCTTCCTGGGTGCGCTCTCCGCAATCCCTCACACTGCCCACAGAGGGAAGACTGTTGGTGGCCACACCCCAACAAGAGGTCCCCCTGGGAAGTCCTCCTCACCCCAGGGCGGGGCCCTCCCCTTGCTGACATAAAGCACTCATGGGCTAGCAGTGGCCCTGCCCACAGGCCTCCCTCCACTGCAGAGGCCGGGGCTCACTGGCTGGGCCTGGTAGGGAGGGGACTACAGACCAGCAAGGTGGGTGTGGGCTCCTGCTGGGAGACCCTCTACCTACCTGCCACCCCCTCACAGCGGGGGGGCCCACGGACCTGGAGCTGGGCAGGTCGCCTGCACTCTTCTGGCGTGGAGCTGCCTGCTCCCACCACACCCTTCTGGGGGCATCTGTTGGCAACAGCACGGAAGCACCGGAAAGCCCATGAAATAGTGAAGAGATTTTATTCTAATAGCTATAATTACAGTGCTTGTTTGTCGAAATGAAAACTGAAAACAAGTATACAAAACAGTTGATTACTAATCGTGTATTGAAAGCAGTAAGAGGTTCCACGACACCAAATAGACCAGTTCTGAGGTTTTCCCCAAGATAAATTTAACAGCTCCAGCTTCTTCAGTGTTTATCAAAATACAAGAGAAAAGAGTAGAGGTCATCTTTTTCGATGGCAAATCGGACCCTTGCAGGCTGAGGGAGGGAAAGCTACTTCACACATTGGGGGGGCGGGGCCCAGGGCCCAGCTCATCCATACTCCTGCTGGTGAGGCCCCAGACATCCCGCTGTATCTGAGCAGGAGTGAGCGTCGGGGATGCTTACCAAGGTACAGGTGGGCCCCGCGACCCCTGAGTGGGCGGGAGGGTGGCCAGGGGCTCCCAGCCAGGCCCCCAGGAGCCGAGGGAGCACAGGGACAAGCAAGGCTATGGAATGCAGGGTGCCCCAGGAACAAATGAGTCACAGGGTCTCTACGGTGACCATGCAGAATTGATGGGAGGTCTGCGTGCCACTGCCTCATGTCCCCAAGGGAACAGCCGAGCCAATGGCTGGCATTCAGGCTGTTGCTGCAAACCTACACTAAGCAGGTGGGGTCTCCCTTCTGTGTGTTCAAGTGTTCTTGTCTTGGATTTTAGCTATTTTAAAAAATGCACTGAGTCTGGGTTAAAAACCAATAGATCTTAATACAGCCCTCCAGGCAGGAGGGCCCGGCTCCAACAGTGGCTCCTGGTGGCCAGGTGTCCTCGGGCCTAAACCCCTCTCAGCACTGAACAGTAAGTTGATTTTCCTTTTTTACAATAAAAAAAGCTGAGTAATATTGCATAGGAGTACCAGAAACTGCCTCATTGGAAACAAAAACTATTTACATTAAATAAAAAACCTGGTTGCAGGCTGCGTCTGCCACATTTACAGCATGGTGCGATGCACACTGTGACCAAACCATGGAGACAGCTTCTGGCACTCATACCACAGAGTCGCACGTTTGCCACATGAGAGTGAAGCGGAGGGCGGAGAGGAAGGGGGGTGTCGCGTTCACTTCTGGTTCCGGAGCTGATTGGACAGCCAGTCCAGTCCTTCATAGAGCCCGTCCCCGCTGGTGGCACAGGTGGCCTGAATGTACCAGTTCCTGTGGCGGAGGGAGTGCAGCCCCAGCTTGTCTGTGATCTCAGCCGCATTCATGGCGTTGGGCAGGTCCTGGGGGTAAAGAGGGGTCAGCGAGGGGGCCTCCCTGGGGCAGAGAACAGGGGCCCCGCCAGCCACACTCTCCCCTCAGCAGCCCAGGCACCCACCTGCTTGTTGGCGAACACCAGGAGGACCGCGTCCCTGAGCTCATCCTCAGCCAGCATCCGCATGAGCTCCTCACGGGCCTCGTTGACGCGCTCTCGGTCATTGCTGTCCACCACAAAGATCAGGCCTGCGGGGCAGCCAGCGTCACGCCAACCCTGGGGCAGCCCACCCAGCACACCCACAGGCCATGGGCCCAGCCGCAGAAGCCGGGGTGGGCCCTGGTGGTCTGTGCCCTGCTGGGAGGCCGCTTCCCTCACCTTGTGTGTTCTGGAAGTAGTGGCGCCACAGAGGCCGGATCTTGTCCTGGCCGCCCACGTCCCACACCGTGAAGCTGATGTTCTTGTACTCCACCGTCTCCACGTTAAAGCCTGGGAGGGGTGCAGGGTGAGGCAATGCCCACTTGCCCCGCCCCTCATGCCACCACCCCGCCCCTACTCTCCCCGCCCCCGCTCCATGGCCCCGCCCCACCCGGCCTCACCTATGGTGGGAATGGTGGTCACGATCTCGCCGAGCTTCAGCTTGTACAGGATCGTCGTCTTCCCTGCAGCATCCAGGCCCACCATGAGGATGCGCATTTCTTTTTTGCCAAAAAGGCCCTTGAAGAGGTTGGCGAAGATGTTCCCCATGGTCGTGGACGGGTGGCAGCGACACTGGCCAGGGACACCTGGCAGGGGAGCAAGGCGCTCTGCGTCTGTTTCTGTGCCACTCAGTGGGAGCAGCAGCAGCGCTCACAAACCACCCTGCCGCCCACCCACTCATGCAGGGACCGTCCTCCACCGCCCTCCTGGAAACTCGAAGGCCGGGACATACCGTCCTCCCACAGCCCAGCAAGGGAAAAAGAACCTGCCTCCCAGGCCCCTTGGGCTCCCAGCATCCACCTCAGGAGCAGAGGTTGGGAAGCTGCAGGAAAAGGGCTGAGTTGGGATCGGGAAGCTGCTGCCCTGTCTCCAGGCCTGCACATCTCTCGGAAGGGATGGCTCGCTGCCTGGAGACCGGACACATGCAAGGCTTCCTTTTGCCTTGCAGAGAACCTTCAGGCACCAGAGAGAACCACCGACGCTCTCGTCAACGTTCAGGACAGCAGAGCGCAGGGCTAAGGGCCCCACACACAGGGATGGGGGAGCTCAGGACACGAGCCAGCCTCCACCCTTCATGCTGGGAGCTTTGCAGATGCCAGACCTGGGTGAGGTCGGGCGGGCTCATCCAGCCAGCTCCAGCCACAGCTGCCCAGAGAGGAGGATGATTAGGGGTGCTGGCTACCTCAGGTACATCCCAGCAGCCGGGCGCTGCCAGGTGCCTCAGGACACTCACAGTGGTGGGCTCCCAGGAGGGCATGTGCACCGTGTCTGCCCACACCGTGACCACAGGGTCCACTCCGCAGAGCACAGACATGGAGACACCAATCAAATCGACTGACACTGACCACCAGAGCCGGGGCAGACTGGAGAGGAGGGCTCCTCAGGCGGACACCTCTGGTGGGGAAATAGGAGCTACCAGGCCCTGGCTGCAATGCCTGGGAGCACGTGCATGCAAGCACTTTTATTCCAAATAGGGACTTTAGAAAAAACTGGTCACTTTATCAAATGCTGATTGCTAAAAAATTCGAGATTTTTAGCACCTAATAGTAAAATTAAACAATGGAGGACTTCAAAAAGAAACTGTGGAGTGGTGCCCTGTGAGGGTTGGCAACAGGACACAGGCCGCAGGAGAGAGCCTCCTCCCCCAGGGCTCCTGCTCCCTGGCAGTTCTTGGCTGAATCACGGCCGGCGACTGTCCAATGGTGATTTTCTCACATGTCACTACTGCAAGGAAATGCCTCTTCTCCATTTCTTACCATCCACATGGGCCCATGCAGGCCGGTCTTGTTCAGTGGGCCAGAACCAGCTGCCCGCTGCTGATCTGACGCTGCCATCATACCCCATGCGGCCCCACAGAGCCCCTTCAAGCTTGACCCAGTGCCCTTTGGACACTTGTCCTCTTTTGGTTTTGAACCACGTTACCTATTCAAAAACTTACACAAATTCTGAAATGTACAGAGACCTTTGCTGTAGCGGTCCCTTCTCTGGGCATGGCCAGGGTTCCTTAGCACAGAGGAATAACACCCACAGGACACAGCAGACTGAACACACGCCTGTCTCAATCCCTCCTGCAAGTACCGCCAATGAGAAAACCAAACAACCCACAAACCTGCGAGGACAGAGAGAAAAGGGAGGGAGAAGACTCTGGAACCCGATGCTTGACCAGGCAGAGAAATCTGGACCAACCCAGGGCTTGGGGGATGGGGCTTCGGGTGCTGCCTCCGCTGCAGGAGGGGAGAGGCCATGAGAACCCACTCCGGTGAGACCCCTGATTGGCTCTGGAACCCTGAGATCCCTGTATGCCCCACCAGATCTGCACACGAGCACCTGGAGGCCCCCAAGGAGCCAAGCCCGATGTAAGAGACCCAAACAAAACAGGAAGGTGGAGAGAAACAAGACCCAGACACAAGAACACGTAAAAGGGAAAACCCCGACCAAGCAAAAACCTCAGAAACCCAAACCACACGCAACACCAGCATCACAAATTACAAGGTACTATGTCCACAAAACAAGAATGGGGTATTATCATGAAGGAAAAAAAAAAAAGAGAAACCTAGTGGACACTACAAATAGCCAAAAGAAAAATTCACAATGAAGGCACACAGAAAGAACAGAAAAAAAAGTATGAATAAAAAAGGAAAATGAGGAGTAACTTAAGATGTCACCTAGCAGAAATCCCAAAAAGAAAGAACTTAGAAAATTATAGGGAGGAAATCCTTAAATGTCCCCAAATGGGAACCCCCAGACTGAAGGCCTGAGCCGAGGCTCACTCCAGGCCTGCCCTCAGCTCCAAAGCACCCAGAGGCGGAGGACTCAAGCAATGCTCTCGAAACCCTGAGAGCGTGACTTTCCACCATTAGTCCTCTACCCCGCAAAAATACCAAGTGTCAGAGGAGAGTAAAGGTACTTTCTGAACCACACAGGCTCCCCCAGTGATCTGGGAGATGTGGAGGGAGGGCAATGGCCTGGACGCCTTGGCCAGGCGGCAGACACTTCCAGGACTGGGGCGCGCCACCTGCATGCTTTTATCACGGGGATGGTCAACTCTGGGGAACTGGGAAGAATCAATGAGTGGTTCATAGGAAAAAAAAAAAAAAAAAACAAGCAAGAAATAAACAGAGAGGGAGGTCCTTTTAAGATTTCTGCCAGGGAGGCATGCAGCAGTGGCGGCCGGACCTAGCAGGAAACGATACTCGGGGTCCTGATGCTGTGTTACTGCCGGGACACCGGGAAAGAAGCTGAGGCGAGTGCGTGCTGGGTGAAGGGCCAGTCCTCACTGTGCAAACATCAAGTCTAGAGCGAATGTGCCAGGGAGCCATGTGGGCAGGCTGCCTTAGAAGGAAGGGGCACCTGCCAGGCTGACGGTGAGAGGTGCCAAGCCAGGCAGAGGCAGCAAGGGACTGCTCTGTGCACTGGGCACAGCATTCGTATAAATCGACACAGACGCCCAGGCACTGAGGGGCAGAGGGTGGCCACACTCCCACCAGTCCCCACGCAGGTTGGGGAAGCCATGTCCTGCAGTGGGGACCACACTCAGATCTTTGTCTCTGTGTGTGGCAGCATGGCCACAGCACTGTCCACAACCCACCCTTGTCCTTGTATGTCCTCTGCCACCACCTCCTTGAGCCCTGGGTCTGGTGTCCCCAACGATGCGCCAGAGCCCACTGTGCTGGGGTGGCCTCCCTGCAGCCCACATTCAACAGGGCACGTGGTGAGCATGGTCCCAGCCCCTCCGTGGAGCGGTGGAGCCAGGCCAGGTGAGCCGCAGGTCTCAGGTGCCAGGCTCCAGCGAGCACCACTTGGTCTCTCAATCACATGCCCCTGCGCTGTTGCACTTCAGGCAGACCCAGCAGAATCCCTGCAGCGGGAGACAGGGCCCAAAGCAACTGCTGCGGTCACTTCCAGGGCCTCTCGGCACAGGTCCCAACTCACATCAGGCCCAGGCCCGGTGCTGTCACCCTTTCCTCCACCAGTCACATAAGCCAAAACCCGTTTTTCAGGTTCATCTGAATGGTCCTGCATGTCAGGAAGCAGGCAAACCCTGGCTTTCTTGGGGCCTCCCTGCCTGAGTATGACGTCCCCCCACAATGGCAAAGGTGGCCTTCAGGCACTGAAGCATGGAACCATGGAATGGGACACTTTGCTCAGGTGGCTGACTCCTTGAATAGGGTTAGGAGAAATGCAGCTTTTTGAGTTCACACCCGTTCCGCGTCAGTGAATGAACCCAACCCAACTGGCTCAGCCCCACAGAGGAAGTAACACGCCCATGACCTCTACCTGGGCCATCTGCCTGCACGTCCTGCTGTCCTTTGCAGTCCCTGGCAAGTCTCAGGGCACTGCAGCCTGAGCTGGAGACAGGACCCAGTCCAAACCAGCGCTGTGTAGGGGAACGGGCTCAGGTGGACAGTTCCACAGTTTGTCCTTCCCTCAAACTGCCGGGAATCACCAGAAAGATGGACACATCCAGCCTGGAGCCCAGGGCGGATGAGCCCAGGTCCTGCTTTACTGCTGCCGCCCTCACAGGACACGCTTCTGTCCATAAGTGGGACCCACACAATGTGGATGAGAAGCTGGTGACATCCACAGTTCTTTCCCTTTTATTAGAGTCAAGTTCACTGAAGAATAAATTATATACAGTAAAATGCATACATACAGAGTTCGTAATCTCAGTTTCGGTATCTAATTCAAGGAAATTTAACAAAGTAGAAGATTTTTCTGGAGGAACTTACATATGCTCTACAACATTTTCTTTAGGGGTTTCTGAAGAGCCACTGCCGCCCAGCAGTCACACTGTATGCAGACCATCAGTTATGTGAAAGCGCCGTCCAGCCCCGATGCACAGGATGCTGCTTTGGAGGAGGGCTCTCTCCTCACACACGCGGCGTGGCCAGGTATTCGCATCTGTACGAACTGCCCGTCGCACGGGACCCTCGCACACCTGCCAAACAGAGCCTCAAGCCTCACCCTTCCTTGCAAGCCAAACTCTCTGTTTCTGCAGGCCTGACGTTTTTCTGCAGTTGAGTCCTGCAATGCATTTTGTCATTATTTTACTAAAATTCGTGCAAGAGGAAAACTGGGTGTGCCGATGCCTGGGATGGGCAGACACACCTCGTGGGCTTACAGTCGCAATGCAGGTGCAAGTCCACCGGCACGCTCACAGCAGAGGAGGCAGCGAGATGTCCATGGGCTCAGCCAGGTCCATTTAACTTTCAATCACAAAGAGTAAGACCAAAGAACTGCAAAAACATTCTAGAACTCTGTTACTCTGGCCTACAAATGAAGGCAAGTTCCAATGAGAGACTGTTCTCGGGATGTTTTACGGAACTCGTTAGGCACTAGAGTGCCCTTCTATGCAGAGACCCCGCACCTGTCAGGATATGAGGGCTGCCCTGCCAGGGAGGGGGCCAGCCTCGAACGCGCCTGCCATTCCCCACAGCTGCAGGTCTCCTGGAGGGGTGTTACCTGTTGGATCTCTCAGGTGGGGTGATCAGTGAAATTCAGTTGAGACTGCTCTGTCAGCTTAAAATTCAAGGTGACATCCTTAAATCAGTCTTCATACCCGCAGCTAGAAATGAGTCCCATTCATGTGCTCCTACCCCACAAGCAGAGTGCTTGGACTGCAGTATGAATGCCAAAGGGCCACTACTACCGACTACCTGCATGTTTATACTGTGTATTTCCCCTTTACTCATATTTTTGAAGTGTTACTATTTTTTAAGATAACTGTTTTCAAAGCGCTTTCCAAACGCACTTTGTCCTTCTGAAATCTGCAGATGTGCAGCTCTGTGTGAGCACCTGGTGGGCTGTCAGGGTCATCAAAGGCAAGTGTCCTGCCACCTCTGTCTGTAGCTACAATGAGGGATTTCCGAGAGGCCCTGCGGTCTCTCAGCGAATGGCATCATGGCAAACACTGGCTGGTCCCCAGTGTTTCCTCTGCCATGCTCTCAGTGACAGAACTCTGATTTGTCACTGGCATGAGGCCTCCTCTGCAGCCATGCACACCCCCGAGTAAGCTCTGGCCACAGACACCTGGACGAGGACACAGAGAAGCAGCAGGCTCTCCTTTGGCAGGGAAGACGTGGATGGCCTCAACCTGACCCCATGCGCAGTTAGGGCTGCAGGACCTGCCACGGGGAAAACAGAAGCCCAGAAACACAAATCCACACTAACCCACAACACACAAACGCACTGCACGAGCTGAGAGTGGAGGAGTCTGCAGTGATTCACGACTGCAACACAAACGCGCAGTGGAGAAACCACCCTGAAGGTGGAAGACAGCACACCCCTCCCCACCTGGCCCTGCAGGCCACCAGCAGGCGGGCCTCCCCAGGTCAGCTGGAAGGCACTGCAACCTGCCTGTCCACGGAGCCAAAGCACCCGCAGTTTGGGCTCAGACTGGGGTCCACAGGGAAGACCCTGCCTAAGGCCCTGGGGACTAGGCCTGGGCACTTCCCCCTCTACTGTGCATGCTAAGAAGGGCAACCACAGATGGGCACTGCCGAGGGCAGCTTTTGCCAATGCCCGAGGCCTAACCATCTCCTGGGGTGTAGTTCCCTGACCCTCATGCAGAGGCCTCTGCTTCCAGCATCGACCAAAGGCCGAGTCCGCAGTGCCCGTCTCAGCGTGGCCAAGCTACCTGACAGGACAAGGCCAGCCTGGGCTTCAGGGGGAGCAGAGAGAACCGGGAAGAGAGATGATGAGGACTCTGATCTCCACGGCGAAGCAAATCTCTGAACTCAGTTCTGTCAGTTCACTTCCTGGGTGTGCTGCTGCCAGGTGCTGTTCTGGGTACACAGCTCTGTCCACAGGGGGGAAGGGCTGGGGACACAGTGCCCCGGAGGCCCCTTTCTGAGGGGGCCCCACTGGAAGGAAAAGGGAAACAGAAGCGGCCAGCCAGTGGCGCTGTCATAAAGTAAACTCCTGGTGCACAGTCACTCCTCAGGCTGCTCCGGGGTGGGACCGTGGCCTCTCTGAGCCAGAGTAAAGAAAATCACCACCATGGTGGTGAGTGACTAGGCCAATCTCCAAAACTTGATTTTTGCCTTTAGGGAACTTTCATTTTGAAAATAAAATTTAAAAACTACACAGCCCTGCCTCTTTCTCTGAGCAGTGAAGACTCTTTTCCTGAGGAAATAGGAAAGCCAAGGGCAGCAGCAGAGGCAGAGCCATCACCAG
Source organism: Indri indri (assembly GCA_004363605.1). NCBI lineage: Eukaryota > Metazoa > Chordata > Mammalia > Primates > Indriidae > Indri > Indri indri. The sequence goes on along the minus strand of RJWJ010011517.1, from coordinate 24,036 downwards.
GCTCCCTCCAGCTCCTACCCAAACCCACTCCAGTAAGACAGGCAGAGGGACAGGGACATCCCCCCAGGCCATGGGAGGCCAGAGTCCTCCTTGGAGCCCCTGGTCTCTGGCAGGCAGCCCTGGGGCCAGAGAGGTCCCAGAAACACACGTGCTGGTGCCACCCTAGCCTCCCGCTATGGTCAGGTGACAGACGCCCAGCCTCTGCTCTCCAGGTGATGCTTTTATTCACGGCCAGACCCCTCCTCCCAACTACCTCTCCACCATGACTCAGAGCGGCTCCCTGAGACACCTCCACCTTGCTGTCCCCTGGCTCAGGCACCCCACCCCCAGTGTGTTCTCCGCACACCAGTAGGGCCACCTAACGCTCTGCTCAGAACTGTCCCACAGCTCCTGTCACCCGAGATGGGCCGCCGCAGCCCACAACATGCTGCCCATGACTTGCTTTAAATGGCCACCTCCAGCATTCCAAAAGGCAGCTAAAGACAACAAACCTGGTGTGTGCACACGGGGACGGACGGACACACACACACACACATGACCACAAAGAACCCCACTGCTCTGCCATCCCTGACACAATGGGGAAGTAAGGGAGAGCAGCTTCAGACGGAACGCGAGCTTTGCCGCTGGGCACGACCACACTAGAGGACCCAGGGAGGCAGCGGAGCCACCCCCAGGCTGCCGGAGCACACGTGCTGGCACCTCCAGCCTCAAGGGCACACTGTGCCCACGAAAGAACTACGGTAGCACTTTTCCTTCTGGAAACAGAGAACAACTCTCAATAGGTCTGAGAAGAACAAAACACAATCACCCTTGATTTACAAGGTCATTGCTTTCCTTGACAATTCAGACCAACTGTTAAAATTACGCAAAGAAAAGTTTTGCCTCTGTGGGTGCAACAGGTCAGGTTCAGGACGTCACAGCTCACCTCCCACCACGTGAAAGTCAGGCAGGACGCATCCCCTCTGCTGCCATGGGGTGCCTGCGCTGCCTCTAAACCTGAAAGCCAAAAAAACCAAAAAAACCTTCCACGAATTCCCAGTATCCCTGCCAGGCCACTGCCACACCAGCAGGCTGCCCACCCAGTGCACCCACCTCAGGGACGCCGTCCCATCTCTGCTGGAGCACCAGCTGTCAGGCCCCTGCCGCACACGGCCTCCCACTCAGGAGTGGGGCTTCCTCCGCCCAGGACAGGCCTTCCTCCCCACCCTCCCACCACCTTCCGCTGGGCCCCTCCACAGTGACTCACCATCAAGGAGAGGAGGAAACAATGGCAAAAGCGCCCTTGTCAGGGCTCACACAGATCAACCACACAAGCTTTCCCGAAAAATTAGTCTGCCAGGAAAAACCAATGGAGCCAACAATGAATTTTATGTGGTTTAAAAACTGTGCTTAAGTGTGGCCCAGTTGGAATCTTTTGATTACAAAGATATGGAAACCCTGGGGCGCCGACACCGTTACTTACTGAAGGCTACAGTGTGGCATCTCAGTGCCATCAGCTGCCACAGAAGGGAGGGGTATGTGCATAAAATCTGCCTTCTAACCCTGCCCCCGGGTACCTTCAACTGGTAAGAATACATTTCATTTGATCTCCCCAGTAACTTTCAGGATCTTGGATCACTTCATTTGGACAGTGCTAAAAGCTATAAATGTTTTAAGCAAAGTTTCACCACCCCAAGTGCCCAAAGCTGTAGAATTTTACACATAAATAAATTCTACCAGTTAGGAACTGCATTCCCATCTACAGAAGATAGGAAGCGCAGGCATATCTAATTGCCTTCGTGCACACTGCCCAAGCTGAGTCTAGATAAAATCTAGAAATTGTCTTCTTGGTCACCTGCATCTAAATCAAACTGATAAGATACTTTAAAAACCTCCTGTTTAAAATCTTCAGTGGATGCTTAGAGAACCAGAACCACTAGTCTCCTGTGCAGTGTATATGGTATTACAGAAATAAACTGACGTATGACACAAACGGGAAGATCTTAACTATCTTACATCTTGTCAAGCTACCACTTAGAAGCCTTCTAGCTTGCCAGTATCCCTTTAAGGAATAAAACTTACTTTAACAGATTTTGATTAGCAGGTTTTCAAAATATAGTATTCTATCGATGTAGGAAAAACCAAACTCAGCTTCTCCCACTATATTTGTCACAACACAGATCACTTCTGACACCAGAAGTTGGGGGGCTTCTCCCACCCACCAAGAAAGCAGTTGGTTCTGCAGTGGACACCAGCTGGGTGTTCTCCAGTTCAACTCGGATGCTATCTACCTGAGATGTCAGATGCCAGAGGGTGAGGGCTCAGTCCCCAGACTGCCCCCCATTTCCAATGCCAATCAAAAGCCCCAGGTTGTGCTTCTGGTGGGGTTCGCATGACCCCCTGCTCGGGTTCGATTAATTTGCTAGAGCAGCTCACAGAACTCAGGGAAACTAGTTCACCGGTTTGTTGTAAAGAATATGACAAAGCACACAGACAAAGAGATGAAGAAGTGTGTAGGGTGTGGTATGGGCACGGGGCACACAGACCTTCCGCGCCCTTTCCAGCACACCACCCTCCGGGAACCCCCATGTTCAGCTATCCAGACGCTCTCCAAATCCTGTCCTTTTGAGTGTTTATGGAGGTCTCATTACATCAGCATGATTAATTAAACTGCTGGTGACCAACTCAACTCAGCCCCTCTCCCTTCCCTAGAAACCTTCCCTCCCTAGAATCCACCCTCTAATCCTGCTCCGGTCTTTCCAGTGATTAGCCCCATGCAGAAGCGACCTAGGGGCTCCTAGCCACCAATCAACTCACTGATGCACAAAAAGACATCGCTGTGGAAATTCCCAGTGTTTGAGGAGTTGTATGCCAGGAAATGGGAGGAAGACCAGACATATACTTCCCAGTCTCACTATATACTTCTAACTTCCTGAAATGCGCGTGGATTGCATCCAGTCTGCTGTCTTCTTCATGCTGCAGTGATCGCTGGGCCTCAGGTGTGGAGAATGTTTGCCTCCTGGTGAAACAACAGCTAAAGATCAACCCTATGAACTTTCTCTTTCTCCCTGCTCGCTCTCTGCTGACAGGCACCCGCACTGGTTCCGCTTTCACAACATCAAAAAGGAGCCCAGCAGAAAAAAAGGAAATGTAACTCTTTCTCTTGACACTCACCAGAAACTGCTTTTTAGAATTTGTTTTGTGCCCTCAAGGTGTTCCTGAGGAGCTCCTGGACAGACAGCAGGGGTGCAAACTCCAGGCCTCAGTTTCCTGCCCAAAACCCTATCTTGGGCGAGATCACGCCCCCTGCTATAAGCCTGACTACGTTTCAGAGATAACCAGGTCTCCAGGAGCAGATAATACAAGAGGACAACCTGACGCCTGGACATTTTGCAGCTGCCTCCTGCTAATTATCCTTCAGCGCTTCTGCTACCCTTTTGCTTCTGAAGACAGAGAAGCAGGAGGCAGGCAGCAGCTTCATAGTACCCTCTGCATTCAGCTACAGCCACAAATCATCTTCACCCCCTTTACAATCTCTAAATAAAAAGCCCGAATACCTGGGTCTCTCTTCCAACATTATCTCCCTTTCACCGTGTGTTGGTCCTTTTCTGCCTGGGAAAAGTAAAATAAACTTCTTCAAAAGAAATCTTTCTCAAAATCCGAGTGCACTAGCTCTCCACCTCACACCATCCTCCACTTCCTAGCAGGAAGGGGCCAAGCCTTTTCCAAAGACCACTTCAGACACAGCGGGTAGGACACTGCAACAACCGTCCACACCAATGAGCGAATACGGCACAGAAGGGACAAGTTCTCATCTAACTTAAGATCCCAACTGAAAGGAATTTCACGTTTCTCTCCCTATCACCTCCGACAGAGGTGCACTTTCTGTCCTTTCACCTGCCTGCATTTGTGGAGGCGGTGAACTGTCAGGGGGACAGTGCCCGTGAGGGACAGGAAGCACAGAGGCAGCTGCGCATGAGACGGTTGGGGCCAACTGTGTGCCCAGTAGAACACCCAGCAGACCGGTCACCGCTCTCAGGAAGGTGTGTGCAGAAACGCTTGGAGAGCCTGCCCTGTGAGTAAGAGCTGACTTACATCCACACATCAAGGCCACATTTAATTTGAAGAATCTGAAAAAAATGGATTCAACTCTCTCAAACCAGTCATATATTGTTCAGCAAACTTGCACAACAGGTTTTTTCCTCTTGGTTAGGTCTACTTACTTCTAAGATCACCTCAGCAGCTGACAATCCATATTAAATTTTACTGAAGTAAAAAAGAAAGGCCAGATGTACCTTCCTAAAGTTTCAAGTCTGGTCTCGGACGGAGGCAGATTAGCAGGTGAAGATGTCTGAAATGTCCTCTCCATGTTGTGCAAGAGGCATAGCGTATGGCTAGACCACATGATCTAAAAAACCAGAACTGCAAGGAGCAAGGAACCAGTTTTTGCTTTCTACTAATTTTCTTTCAACGATGAGCAGACAGCCATTGTGTGAGTCAGCTGTTGTCCAAACCAACTGTTTTAAATTTTTTCAACTAGCAAATCTGAGTATCTACCTCACTGGCAAAAGCATATTCTTACTGCTGCAATGATCTGGGTTTATTTTCAACAAGACATACTTGAAGACAAGGGACAGATATTTTTCTGCCCACCAACATGTGAAAACCTGAGACAAAACACCTCTAACGGTATGGCCGACCAGATTTATTTGTGACTGACATTTACACCACTCCATTCCTCTCAATTTTGGACCCAGCTAACACCACCACCGTCCATTTCAGGATCTTACAGCTCTGGATACTTGTGGCAGTACTGCCGAAAATTCAAATTTAGTGAGGACATCATCCGTGCAGTCACACGTATTAGACACTGGCTAAAGCCACGCAGAGGGCCACGGGGGTGGGCACACAACCGCACCGTGGCATCTCACACTCCTCCCAACACACTGCGGAAAACGCCAGAACCACCAGCCATGCGAACAGCCGGCAGGGAAAACTGCTGACCACTAGTTCTGAAACAAGAAAAGAACTGCAACTACCCACTCCAATATCGGTAGTGGCACCGACTATGCGACGACTTAAGGGACCACCCAAAGCCTCCAACCCCCCTCCCTTTCTTGCCCGTGTGCAATTCTGCTCGATTCCTGCAAAGCAGCACCTGCTGTCTGGACGGAAGGGGAGAGAGTGCCACCTCGCCGGGGGCTGCCGTGGGATTCAGTTATCTAATTAACTCCAGGTACAGCACAACCGTCCAGCTACAGTCTCACACGCCATAACCACCAGGACTGTGCAACGAGAAGGCGTCGGGTCCGGCCTCTGCGGCCGAGGCTGCCCAGCGTCTGCGAGAGTGTCGTTTCGCAGGCAGGTTAAACATTCACCGGCTCGGACGAGGCGTTCTTATCTACCCCCGGGCGACGGTCAAGGAAACCACCCAGGGGTTGAAGCAAGGATCAACCGCCCCAGCGGAGGCCACCGGGGCCTTGAGTGCCAATTCCAAATCACGTCTCATGGCGAGGGTGGGGGAGGGAAGGGGGTTACTCTGGGCTCCTCCTGAGGTCCGCGGAGGTGCTCTCGTTGGAGCCGGTGCAGCAGCCCGGGCAGAGCGCGGGGTCCCGGCCCACCTGTCCGCTCGCCCCTCTCCCCAGCTCGCGCGCCCAGCGCAAACAGAAACTGGAGTCCGGAGGCCGAGGTGCCGGCCCTCACCACCTGCGTGACCTTGACTGCGTCTCGGGGGCGCCCCAGCCTCAGTTTCCCGGGCCCGGAGACCAGAGGCGCGCCCGGAAACTACTCGCTCGCCCACCCTCGGGGCAATGGAGACTCGGCGCCACCCCGGGCCCCGGCGGCCCACTGCCCTGCCCCTTCCTCCCGGGGGCGGACTGGGGAGAGCGGGACAGGGGCGAGGAAAGCAGGAAGCTGGGGCTTGCTGGGGTACAGCTGGCGTCCCGGGCGGACTTCCGGGCGGCGGCGGACGGGGGCAGAGGCGCGCGGAGGCGGCGAGGGAGGCCAGGGGCAACGCCGGGTGCCGCGAGGAGCCCCCCGGCCCTCCGCGCCGGGCTCGGCTCGCCCCCGCCGTCCAGCCGCGATCCCGGCCCGGCCTCGCCCGCCCCGGGCCCGGCCCCGCCGCCGCGGCACTCAAAGGGCGCCCCGCCAGTCCCGGCCGCCCCCCGGCGCCCCGGCCTCGCCCTGGTCCCTGGCCCGCGCCCGTACCCTCACCTCAGCGGCGGCTGCTCCGAGCCAGGCGTTGGTTTCGCTCCCACAAGATGGCGGCTCTGACGGCGGCCACGTCAGCGCCAGCGGCCGCAGGGCGCGCCGGGAAGGGGCCGTGCTCGCTGGGGCCCCGCCCACCACACGCCCGGGCGCACGCGCGCTGGCTGCCGGCCCGCTGCAGTGGGCGGGGCCTGGAAGCGCGGGCCCTCGTGCGCACGCGCCCAGGGGCAGAGCGCGCTCCCCCTTTCCCCCACCGTCTGCGCCTGCGCGTCCTCCGCGAGGGCGCCTATTTTGCAGATGCGGAGACTGAGGCCAGGCGCTGCTCCTCCGCCTACCGCCTCGGGGGGGCCAGGATGCTGGCCCACCTCGACCCCAGCCAGGCAGTGTCCGCAAGTGCTTGGAGGTCCGTGAGAGGACCCGAGGGCGCCATGGACACCTATGCCACTGACAGGCACCACCCGCAGTGTCCCCGCGCTGGCCTCAGTGTTCCAGAGGCCTCAGTGACCAGGGAGCTGACACCGAGGAGCCGGCCACTCGTGAAACAAAGGGCCCAAGGATGGTCCTGCTGGGATGGTGGTCAGTGAGGGCCAGCAGGGAACTGACCTGGCCTGGGGACTGGGCTGCTGGAGGGTGGTCAGGGTGGACTCTGATAGGGTGGCTTTTTAGCTGAGCTCCAGGTGAGGTGAGGGAGCTCGCTCTGCCAGGAAGCCCTCCTGGATTGGTCAGAAGGGAAGAGGGGACCGTTGCCGGCCCCTCTGCACGTTCTGTAGGCACTAGGCGTGGCCCTGGCCACCACCCCAACCCTCGTCCTGCTGGGAGGGGTTGGCGAAATTGCTCCCCAGAGGAAGGGAGAATGTCTTTCTAGCCTCATGCCGTAGGTGTTGGGAAGGGTGGAAATCATCCCGTTTTGTCCAGGCCAAGGCCTCCTGTCCCCCTCTCTGCCCCTGCCTCTGTTATCCAACAAGACCCCTGGGCAAGGCACACTTCACCAGGCTCTGGTGTCTGGGACCTCCCCTGCTCCCCTGCTGGGGTCCCTGAATGCCATCTCTTCCTCTACCTGGGGCTCTGGCTGTTTGGGCTGGGGTGGGGGGCTTGTTTGTTTGGGCCAGAGGCAGGTCTCTGTCCCACCGTAAACACACGGCCAGTGCTCGTGCCAAGCCCCGCGGAGGGGCCAGAGAACCTCTGTGGAACCTGGTAGTGCTGGCTCCGCCACCCGGACATCCACAGGGGCTGGGCCCCAGGGTCACCCAGTGGGAACAGTATGGACACTAGAGCCCACCTCCCCTTCCTTTAAAAAATTTTTTTTTAAAATTGTGAAAAAATACAGACAGGACGAAGTGTATGTAAGATGCACAGTTTAAAAAAATAATAAAACAGATTCCTGTGTACCCACTCCTGGGGTTAAGAAACGTACCTTCCTCCTGATTTGGCTGCGCGACCGGGACAAATGGGGTGTCTTCAGGCCAGACAGGAGCAGGGGGAGCCCCCTGTAGTCATGTCCAGGGATTAATTCCTGCCCCTGGAAAGAGACTCACTGTGGAGCTAGGAAGTGTTAGGCAGTTACCTGGGGAAACTGAGGCCCAGGTGCTCCCAGGGCTGCCTCTGAAGTGCCCATGATCAGACCATCGAGGGGCGAGGTGAGCTGGCTGGAGGGGCAGCCAGACCAGCTGGAGCAAAGGGGTAGGGGTGCCTGTGTGGCAAGACCCAGCGTGCAGCTGGTGTGGCCAAGTGATTGGCGAGTGAAGCTGTTCACGCCCCCAAGCGCCCCAGCCTGCCCCCAGGCCTGGCAGGCACTTTGTGCGTCCTCTGTGTGCGAGGCCATGAGGTGTGCAGCATTCCAGCCAGGCTACAGGTGCTCAGAGAGCTTGGACATGTACACAGCACCATGCAGCTAGGATCCAGCCCTTCCGGATCCTGACAGGCCCCCTACACCCCCAGTCTGCTTGCTCCCTGGCAACTTTGGTCTTTCCCTGGCCTCTGGGGAGACGGGCACTTTGGTGCCCTCTGCAGGCTGCAATGTTATTTTGGGTTCCACTAATGACAGGGAGCTCACTAGTGCACTAGGCACTCCAGCCTGTTGGGTTGGGTGTCCACCAAATTGGGCAGGCTGCAGTCCACCTCTCTGGGGGTTCCTGCCCCACTGTGCCTTCACCGAAACCCCTCTGCTCACTGTCCCCAACAGGACAGGAGCCTCTGAGCCTCCGATATTTCATCCTTTATTCAGTGCTTAGCCAAAGCACTTGACATCCCAATACCTGGTCGCAGGGAGAACTTCACAGCCTCAAGGACTTTCCTGGAGGGTGGGGTGTGGAGAGGACCATGCCCTTCCCTCTGCCGGGCCTGTTCCCTTCTCCTCCTCCAGACCTATCCCCAGAGCCCCCCTCCAGCTGGTCACTCCTGGAGCCCGCCACAGGAGTGACCACGGCTGTTCTGACTGCAGGGCAGCCCTGCCTGGAGTCCTGGGCCTGGCTGGGGTCCAGGGTCAGCCTGCCCTTGACTCATGCTGCTCAGGTTGTTTGGGAAGCCTCGGCCAGCAGGGGGTGGGCTTGCCCGTACTACAAGCAGCCCTGAGTCTCAGGGTACAGCTCCAGGAACTCCAGGGTCCTCTCCCACCTCTGGTCCCTTTAGAACGTCACTTGTTTCCCCTTATGCTTGCTCCAGCCTCAGTTTCCCCATCTCATACCAGCCCTTCCTCTCTGATGAATGCCTAGAGCCATGCCTGTCCCCTTCCCCTGACCCGGCTCTCAGGGACTTCGTTTCTCTGGGCAGGCCGGCTCCTCGATGCAAGGACTGCTTTCTGTCTGCCCCTGGGCTCGCCTCGCACCTGGGCGGGCAGACAGGGAGCCTGCGGGGTGAGCACCCGTGGCCAAGGTGCCCGAAGCATTCCTTCGGCTTCTGTGAAGCCGCGACTAGCGTTTAGCATTTCCTCCCCTTCTGAATGCAGCAGTGTTGGCAGGACCTGTGATTTTTGTGGCCAATAGAAACCTCAGACCTTTTCATCTCAGTCACAGCTGTTGCAGGAAATCTGGAAATACCGTGTATGCGCCCCTGCTCACCCGAGATTATGGAGGTGGCCTGATCTTTTCACTTCAGGTGCTAAGAACAAAAGAAGTTCCAACGTCCGTGTCCATGTACTGATCTGGTTCACCAATAATAAAATACCCATCTCCCCCAAAGTGATGTGCCTGGCAAACATCTTAAAGTGTTTGATAATGGTCTCTGTTCGTTCTGTCACGTTGTGTCGTTTATCATAGGCATTAGTGAAACCTCGCCGGTTGGCTACGGCGGTCCCCACGAGCGCACGTGAGCCTCGTCCTCAGCCGTGGGCCTGCCCGGTTTCAGACACCCCCCCTCCCAGGGAACCTTGGCAAGTTGTCCACCTGCTGGCTGCCCCTCTGGACCCCACGGTAGTGGTTAGTTGGGGTCTCTGGGGAGGGGACAACAGGCCCCAGCCCCTGCTCCAGCCAGCCATAGATGCATCTGCGGGATTGATCCAGCCCTGCTGGTAGGAAGGGGCTGAATCTGCAGCCAGGAGGATTTAGATCTGCCAGATCAAAGAATGTTTCTCTGAGCCACCGGGAAGCAGGGAGGCGGGGCAGAGGCTGGAGCTCTGATGGTGTGGACCAGTGCCGTGGGAGGATTCTGACCTCCCATGCTGTGTGTGGGCAAGTGGGTCCCAAACAGGGGTGTGGCTGAGCCACTGGAGGTTGCTGAACCTCTAGGCCCCTCTCCTGGAGTTTTCCATTTAGTGGGTCTGGGCGGGGCATGGGATCTGCATTTCTTTTTATGTTTTTTAGAGACAGGATCTTGCTGTCACCCAGGCTGGATGGAGCACAGTGGTGCAATCACAGCTCACTGCAGCCTCCAACTCCCAGGCTCAAGCGATCCTCCTGCCTCAGCCTCCCAAGTTGCTGGGACTACAGGCATGTACCACCACACCTGGCTAATTTTTAAATTTTTGTAGAGATGGGGGTCTTACTATGTTGCCCAGGCTGGTCTGGAACTCCTGGCCTCAAGTGATCCTCCTACCTTGGCCTCCCAAAGCACTGGGATCACAGGCATGAGCCACTGTGTCCATCTGAAAGCTGCATTTCTAACATGTTCTCATGACAATGTGGATGCCACTGGCCCAAGGTGGTGACTGACCAGCCCCTTCCAGCCTGGCGGCTCTAGGATTCTAGGGCCACACCGGCTGGCAAGAGGGGATGCAGGCGTGGGCACTGCCTTGGACAGACCAGCTCCGACCAGCCCACGGAGAGTGGGCTGGTCACTGCCCTCTGTCCCAGGCCTTGGGGACCTGTCCACTGGGCACCCAGCCGCACTGCCCTGAGAGCCCAGGTCCTAGGAGAGACCATTGTAACTCCCGTTCTGTTGGGGACATTCACCCTGTCCTGGAGTCCTAGGACCATCCACTCCTCTCCAACCCTCGGCAGAAGAGAAAACTGAGGCTGCCCAGGTGACCAGCAGGAGGCCCTGGGAGCGGGTCTGGTTCTTGAGCTCTTGCACAGGGGTTTTCCTTTTACTTATGGAGGCGTAATTTGCATACAATGGCACGCATCTATATAAGCACATATTATCATATATCAAGTGTAGGATCCAGTGAGCTTTGGAAAATGCATGTATCTGTGTAACCCACACCCCAAAGATTCAGAACATCTCCATCACCTGCCACCCCTGTTCTGCAAGCTTCCGTGTGGCACACACAGATCCTTGGCCCTGCCATCCACAGGGGACACTTCTTCCTGTCCTTAATTACTTCCTGCCCTCTGCCCTCTGCCCTGCAGTGGAGTGCATTCCCATTCTGAGTGGACCAGGGTGGGCCAGCACAGAGGCCTGAGCCCTTGGGGTCCTGTGGGGAGAGGGGAGAGAGGCCTCCCCAGTCTCTTTCTAGGCTGGGTGTCAGGACCTGGGGTTCTGCAAAGAAACCAACTGGAGCCACAGTTCAGGGCCTGTCTGGGAGTGTCTCAGCTACCCGCGGGGCCTGTGTCTGAGGTCAGAGCCCCTGGGAACCAGCCGTGCACTGCCCCAGGGCCTTTGAGAAGACACGGCTGAGGGTGGGAAGCTACTTTGTCCTAGGGCCTGCTCGGGTGGTAGCTGGGGGCATAGCCAGGCCAGTGGCAGGAGCCAACATAGAACAGATTGTAGCTTTGTATATGGAGACACCTACCATTGCTGTGGGCATGCAAGAGGCTACACAGACTTTCAACAGAAGGCTATGCTAGTCAGGGGATGTTGGCATCAGGTATGGCTTGGTCAAGGCATGCCTATCCCTAAGAGTCCCTCATTTCTTGTGTGGCAGGGAGTCAGAAATAGGAGAGATATGTTGATGAGGACAGCTGGAGTCGGGGGGCTTTCTTTTGTCCTTAGAGAAGGGTTGGATGTGCCCTGTTTGGGGAGGGGACCTTGCAGGCAAAGGGGCAGGGGTCTCATCTGGATGAAACCCACAGGAGTGGGAGAGAGGGCCAACTGCAAGGGGTGCTGTGCTGGGCTCCCCCTGGATGAAGCTGTTCTCTTTGGACCCCCCTGAAGTTTTGAGGGGAGGCTCGTGTGTGTGCCCCTCTCTCAGGCTCTTCTCCACCTTTCAAGCCCCCAATCAGAGGACAGTGGGAGGGAGGGGCCACACTTCTTTGGCCGGAGACCAGGTCCCCGAGTTGCCTGTGGACTCATTCTGTGTGTGACCTCCCCAGACCCAAGGTCCTCCCCAAACCTGGGGGCCTCACGGACCAGTGACATCTCAATATAGCTTTTGACCACACCATGGAAGGACATTTAAAATTAAAAAAAAATCTCGTAAGGTTGGGTGCAGTGGCTCACATCTGTGATCCCAGTGCTCTGGGAGGCCAAGGCAGGAGGATCGCTTGAGGTCAGGAGTTCCAGACCAGCCTGGGCAACATAGCAAGACCCCATCTCTACAAAAAATAAAAAAATTAGCCAAGCGTCCCGGTGCACGCCTGTAGTCCCAGCTACTCGGGAGGCTGAGGCAGGAGGATCGCTTGAGTCCTGGAGTTAGAAACTGCAACAAGCTATGATCATGCCACTGCACTCCAGCTTGGGCAACAGAATGAGAACCCTGTCTCTAAAAAAAAAATGATGAGATCATCCTGGATTGGGGTGGGCCCTGAATCCAATGACAAGCGTTCCTTTAGAGGGGAGATTGGAAGATGGAAGCAGAGGCCAGAGTGGTGAGGCCACATGCCCTGAAATGCCTGGAGCCTCCTTGAGCTGGAAGAGGTCATGCAGGGTCCTCCTCCAGAGCCTTCGCCGGGGGCACGCTGTTGGACACTGATTTTGAACTTCTGGCCTCCAGACATGGGAGGGAGCAGCTTCCTGTTGTTGTAAGCCCCCTGGTCAGTGGGAACACGTTTCAGCAGCCAGCACAGCCTTCTTCATTCACATGTCTGGTGCCAGGGCCTGGGACCCCCCACCCCCGCCGTGTCTGGGAGACAAAAGGGTGGGAACCCCTTGGACACTCTGTTCTGGGCCTCTCCACATGGTGTCTGCACCCCACGGCGGCCACAGGGTCACCAGATCTCCTGCAGGTGGCCGCCTGGCCTGCCCAGCCGGGCAGTTTGGGCAGCTGGTCCAGTGTGAGGCTCAGGACTGCTCCCCTCTGGAACATGCCTGTTGCCATGGTGACTCAGCTCTTGGGATCAGATTTGTCCCCTCCTGGGCACACCCTACCTGAAGCCCCCAACAGAACCAAGGGAGCCCCTGGGTCCCCGGCAGTCGTCTCTGCTCAGATGCCCCATGCAGACCCCTGTTCATCCAAGTGAGGCTGGAAATACCAGTGCCCACGGCCCTCTGCCGTCTGGGCTCTCCTCTAATTCTTTTTTTTTTCTTTTCTCATTTAAAAAAATTGTGGGAAAATACCCATAACATAAAATTTACCATTGTAACCATTTCTCAGTGTCTGCTTTCAGTGGCAACCTGAAACTCTGTCCCCGTTAAACACTAACTCCAGCTGGGCACGGAGGCTCACGCCTGTAATCCTAGCACTCTGGGAGGCCACGATGGGAGGGTCGCTTGAGGCCAGGAGTTTGAGGCCAGTGTGGACAACATAGCAAGACCCTGTCTCTACAAAAAATAGAAAAATTATCCAGGCATGGTGATGCACGCCTGTACTCCCAGCTACTTGGGAGGCTGAGGTAGGAGGATTGCTTGAGCCCAGGACTTTGAGGCTGCAGTGAGCTATGATGATGCCACTGCACTCCAGCCCAGAGTGAGACCCTGTCTCAAAACAAACAAGGAAACAAACAAAAACGCTAATTCCTCAATCCCTCCACCCTAGCCCCTGGCACCCACCCTTCTGCCTTCTGTCTGTATGAATCTGACATCAGTAGGTACCTCCCGTACATGGAATCCTCTAGGATTTGTCCCTTTGTGACTGGCTTATTTCACTGAGCATAGTAAATCCTCAAGGTTCATCCACGGCGTAGCATGTGGCAGAATTTCCTTCCTTTTTAGGGCTGAATAATGTTCCATTGCATGGATAGACCACATTGCGTCTGTTCACCTGGCAGCGAGCAGCTGGGTGGTCCGAGATCTTGGCTACCGTGATACTGCTGTTGTGAACGTGTGTGTGCAAATATCTCTTCAATTTCCCTTTGGATATCTACACACAAGTGGAATTGCTAGATCACATGGTAATTGTATTTTTAATTTTTGGAGGAACCTGTATGCTATTTTCATGGTGGCTGCACCACTTTACATTCCCAATGTGCACGGGTTCCAATTTCTCACATCCTCATGAGCACTTGTGATTTTCTGTTTTTTTTAAATGAATCTATTCACTAGTATTTTATTTCTTGATTTTTTTTTTGATACAGGGTCTCACTATGTTGGCCAGGCTGGCCTCAAACTCCTGGCCTTGAGTGATCCTCCTGCCTCAGCCCCCTGAGTAGTTGGGGCTACAGGTGGGTGCACCACTGCAACCAGCAACATTTTTTTCTGTTTGTTTCCATAACAGCCATAATAATGGGTATGAGCTGGTATTTCTGTGGTCCCTAGTGACTGATGACATTGAGAAACTTTTCATGTGCTTGTTGGCCATGTATGTGTCTTCTTTGGAGAAATGTCTATCTTCCTTCTCATTTTTACTTGCTGGTTTCAGCCCCACTAGACCCCTCAGCTCCTCCGCTGGGCCCAGGCTCCTGCCTCAGGGCCTTTGCACTGGCCGTCCCCACTCCAGGTAAGCTCCCTCCCTCCCTCCTGCAATGGCTAGAGCAGCCATTCTGCTGCTTTCTTCCCCTCACTCCACTTTCTTCCATCAAACATGCACGTTTGATGGATGTATTTGCTTCATGGTTTTGTCTGCCTTTGCAGTAGACATACCATAGACACTCAGCACACGCTTGTTGATGTAGCAGGTAGACGGGATTATTCCAGGGCAGGGGCCAGAGGGGACAGAGGCTCAGAGAGGGGCTGCCTGGTCTGGGGACACACAGACAGGGAGGATGAGAGAAGCCTCAGCCCGGCCAGGCCCAGCAGAGGGCCAGCAGACCAGAGCTCGCCGTCACCCGCTCTGCTGAGGCACGTGACCACCATGTGGCACAAGCTCTGGGGAGGAGGCAGGCGGGTGGGGGCGCTCCTGCCCAGGCCACCGTGCTTTAATTAAAACCCGCCCCTCTGCTCGACCCCACTCTGCAATCGCATTCTTCACTTAATTGGGGCCCTTCGGAGCGGCCATGGAGGTTAATTAAAAAGCCCAGCTGAAGGCATCGCTGTCTCCTCTGCACCTGCCGCTAGCACCTGCCAGCCTTCTCCCCACCCCCGCCTCCAAGTCCAAGGTCTAGGCAGGGGACATGGGCAAAACTGTGTCCCAGGGGCTGTCCCCAAATGCCCAGCCTGCCTGTCACTGCAGCCTGGAGCCAGCCTCGGTGGGGGGCCAGGTCTTTGCTGGGTGTCCCTAGGTGAGCTGCCCTCTCTGGTCTTAATAAGGAGGTGAACCTCTCAGGTACCCTGAAGTTCTGATGCACCTCAATGTCCCCACCATGGGAGGGCAGGACTGGCTCCCGGGACATCAGAAGGCTCCGGAAGGGGCCAGCCTGCCTGTGCCAGGTCCCGACTCCCACCCTGGGCGTCTGGGTGCTGCCTACAGCTCCCCAGCCCTCCACCCTCAGGCCCAGCTGGGCAGCCACACCTGGGAGCCCCTGTCTCAGGAGGGCGTCTTCAACCAGTTAGGGCTGTCAGGGAGGGAGTGGCCGAGGGTGCCCGGGCTGGGGAGCATGCAGGGTGTGGATGGCCCACGTGGGAGGGTGGCCACGCTGCCCACCGGTTGGGAAGCCAGGGGTGTCAGGGTCTGCGAGCCTGGGGGCCTCACGTCTCCGGGCTTGGAGCAGTGAGGGGAACAGGGAGAGCCTCCAGCAGGAGGCACAGGGGTCTTGTTCCACGGCCAGCGGGAGGAGACCACACAGCACCATGTCTCGGCCTGCAGGACGGCCGCCCGCCCAGAGCCTGGGCTCCCATTTGGGCATCTAGGGCTGCAGTCCGGGCCCGGAGGAGAGCGCGGGCCCAGCTGCGGGAGGCCTAGCAAACCGGGCGGTGGTCCCGGATGCTTCTCATCCTGCAGAGACGGGAACGCTGGCCAACAGGTGACGAAAACCTAAAACACCCACTGCCAGCAGCTGAGGACAGAGACACAGGGAGCAGAAAACCTCCTCCCTGAGCCTGCACCCGACAGCACAGACATAAAGTCAAGTGCACAGGGGTCTGTCCCACGTCTCGAGTCAGTGCTGGGTCAGGAAGGCCCAGGTCAGGCTTAGCCAGCGTTAGTGCAGCGTGGGGGCAGCCAGAGCCGTGCCCTTGAGAAAACGCCCCTGTTCCTGGAGTCCAGCCGGACATGTGACAGGCAAGGAAGATGACCAAGACCTGTGTCTGCAGTGTCCCCACCTGGGTAAGCCATGCAGAGAGCGGCCTCACCTGTGCAGTGAAAACCTGAACTGTCCCCACCTGGCTGGCCGTGGGGAGCACTGGCAGGTGTGCTCAGCTGCACCTCCTTCCCCCGTCGGGGGCGCCCCGTGCGGGGCCCTGGGTGCTGACTGAGCTCACGGAAGCCTGCCCGCGGCTGGGGGTGGGAAGCGAACCGCTGGCAGCTGGGAGTGGTGGCAGAGAACTTGGTGGGCCCTGCCAGGCAGAGCTCCCAAGCTCACTGTGGCCAACAGCCCCTGGGGACGGCCAGGGTTGGGGGACGCATAGTCAGAACCCCCTGCGGTGCCATGCGCAGGTCCAGTCGGTGCATCTGGGGGATGTGCCGGGCAGCAGTCAGTGGGCTGGGCCAGCCGTGGAGCTGGAGTTAGTCTTGGGGTCAGCGGGAGCCACTGACATTCACAGGCAGGTGTGGGAGGAACGGGGGCAGGGCACGCAGCCCCCTGTTGGCGGCGCTGAGAAGGCCGTCGTAGAGTGGTGGAGGGGTTCTGAGGCTGAGGGGCCGAGGCAGGGGTCCAGTGCAGAGGGTCAGGCTTTTGCTCCATAGATCGGAGGTTCCCTGCAGGCCAGAGTCACACCAGATTGTGGGCGACACCAGGTATGACACTCAAACTCCATCCCATGAGCCCTGGGAACCACGGAAGGTTCTTGAGCAAAGGAGGGGCGGGCTCAGGGTTGTGCCACAGGCAGGGCTGCCGGGCCCATGTCCTCTGCAGAGCCCTGACCCAGGCCTGGGCAGTGAAGCTCACATCCGGGGAGGAAGCCCACGTCACCGCCAGGGCTCATTCCCATCTCCAGACATCCGGTTGCTTCCCGCGTCCTGGCCTTGCCGCTGCGGGCTGGCGGGGCCACCCTGGCATCCGGTTGGGGCGGGCAAGGTGGTTGTCAGCCGGGGAAGCCCCCTTCTCCCCGCAAGACCTCCCCGCACTGTCTGCCCAGCCTGGAAATCCGCCATCACACTCCTGTCTGTAATACTGCGCTGGCCACTGGGCTGGGAGGCGTGCTGGTGCCGTCGTCGTTGGAGGGAAATCGAGGCCTGGAGAGGGGAGCCAGCTGAGCCCGGATCCCAGCTGGGGCTGGAACGCAGAGCACCCCCGGGACACCTGGGGCGAGCCTTAGCAGCTTCTCTGCAGGGGTCTTCCCTGCCACAGAAGCCTCACCTCTTCCTAGAAGCCCACCTGGATTAACCACAATCCCCGGCTGTCAGACCAGGCTGGGCTCCTCTGCTAGGCAGAAGGACAGACACACCCGGAGCTGGGCCTTGACGGGGCACCCCATCCCTGCCTGCCCTGCCAGCACCTCCCTCCCTCCCAGCCAGCCTGTGTTTGGGTCGTCCTCGCACCATAAACACCAATTTGCAGGGCCCTGAGAGCCAAATGACTGTTTACTGTGTGCTCTAGAGGCTCAAATGTAAAAAAGAGAAAGAGGGAGAGAGAGGGAAAGAGAGCCAAGGAGCTGGCTGGAGCTAAACAGCAATTAGCACCTTCTGAGGAGCTCCGAGCTCCTGTCCTGGCGGGGCAGGGGGGTGGTCCCTCCCCTGGGCTTCCCCTGCCCCCACGGGCACCCCACCTTATATTCCCCTGCCCCCCACGCCCCCGCCCCTTGTTGTGCCATTCAATCGGCAGGGATGGAATCTCAGCACTGCGGGAGCCACGGAAAGACAGCCCTCGTGCTCACCTCCTCCTGGAAGCCCTCCCAGGGGATTTGGCAGACAGCTAAAGGGCCAACCTGACCCAGTCCCTGGAGCCTTGGTGTCACCCCAGGAGTTCGTGCCCCTTAGGACTTCAGACCCAGGATAGGGCCATACACCCCAGACCCCAGCATGGGGCCGTGTACCCCCAGACCAGTCCCAGCTGAGGGTCAGCCCTTGTCAGACACTGGCCCTGGGCCCAGGGCCCTCCGGGGCTTGCTGGCAGCTCCTCCTCTCCGACTGTGGACACATGGCCCGGGAAGGGACGGAGCCTGGCAGAGGCGAGGGCGGAGGTGAAGGCCAATCTCCCCCCGGCTTTCTCTCCGGGCTGTCGTGGGTGCATCCACTCTCGTGGCGTCTCCGCTGCAGGCTTTGGCCCAGGGTGGACAGTCCACTGGCCAAGCCCCGCCCTGGCACTTTGGGGACCCTGGGTCCCCCACCCTGTGCCTGGAGTCCCCCGCTCTGACAATGCCTGGCTGAGCCCTGGGACTGCCACTTGGGGAGACAAATGCTACTCCCGGCAAGGTTGTATCTGCAGGGGACAGGGCCAGAGGGACCTGGCCAGAACCTGGGGGGCCTGGCCGGCTGGAGGATGGCTCCAGGCTCACTCTCTTGGTGGATCCTTGTGGGCAGGCCAGCCTTGCCAAGACTCGGGGGTGGGTCTGACAACTTTTTGGACACTGGACCCCACATACAGAGGGGCAAACCGAGACCCACACAGCAAACTGGGCCGAGTGTCGTCTCTGCAACACCTCGTTCTTGGAGGGGGCGTCTGTGGGGAGCGGGTCCCCCGAGTCCCAGCTTCTCTCTTTCCTCAGGGGCGCCCCCAGGCCTCCCATGCTCCCCAGCAATAACCTTCCAGAAGGTCACCTCCCCAGGAAGGAACAGCCCTGAGTTCCCTCCTGTCTGCTCCTTCCATCTCCTGGGGTCCCTGGAGGCTGTGACAGCACCCCCAAGCCTTGGACCTTGCTAAGATTTTGGGCCACGTCATCTCACTGCAGCTGAGCCCCTGGGAGCTGACGGGCCAGAGCCAGGTCGGGGTGGGGGGGGCTCCGCTGGCCTCTCAGCCCCGCTCTGATCACTGCGTCCTCTTCCCCTCCCACGGCTGGGCAGGGGTGAGGGCCAGTGCTGGCGGGGCGTGGGGGCATGCCCAGCCCAGGCTCAGCTGCTGCTGTGGGGACCCTGAGCCAGCTCTGCACCTGCAGCCATTGGTCCCAGCACAGGAGGGCCCCAGGCATCCTGGGGGGAGGCCAGGATGACAGCAGCCTGGGGGGGTTCCTCCCTGGAGGGAGGACCCAGAAAGTGGGGGTCCAGGGGAGGGGGTGTCGCAGAGAGGGAGGGCTGCTGGGGGGCCCAAGGTGGGGCCGGTCACACCCCCTCCAGGACTTCAAAGCCAGAGGGTGAGATTTGCAGGGGCCTGGGCTGAGGGGAGCCCTGGCGGGGTGGGGCCCACGGCCTCCGGGCCTTTTATATGGTTATTCCCTGTCCTGTCTCAACTACCTGCGAACAGGCCCACCAGGCCATTTCCTCCCTCGCTGTAAACTCCGGGAGTGGCAGAGGCCACTTCTGAGGGCCCCACCTGGGGGATGGGGGTGGGGGCCGGGCTGGGGAGATGCTGCCGCCCAAATCTTGGCAGGTGAGGGGGGCAGCCTCCAGAGGGGGTGCGGGGTGAAGCAGCCCAGGTCGGAAAAGCCCCCGGACTCCCCCATCCCACTTCCTTTTGCGTAGAAGGGACACTGAGGCCGGGAGGGGCAAGGCTTGCTCCTGACCCACAGCGAGTCCAGGGTTTTGACTCCCACCCCTTCTCACCTATAACCTGGGGTCTGTCCTATGGCCCTGCGGGCTGCAGACACCCCCATTCCTCAGAGACACATCCACTGGGGTATCCCACAAGAATACAAGATAACTGTGGGTGTCTTGGAGGCCATGGTGGCGTGGACGAGGGCAGCTGAGACCACCTTCACAGTGCTCCCTCGCACTGGGTCTGCAGGGGCCTCGGGGCCCTGCACCCGGGTGCCAGAGCTTCCCGGGCCCCTGGCATGCTGTGTGTCCTCAGGCCAGAGCAGCCCCCTCTCCAGGCCCAGCGGCACAGACAGAGCCTGGAGTCCTGCCGCTCAGAGGTGTCTGGACAGGACAGGCAGGCCCCACCTCTGCCTCGACCGGGGGTGGCCCGTCTTGTGTCTGGGTGCCTGCGTGGGCTCTACCCACCAGGCCCCTCCCTGAAGCCCAACTCTGCCTGGCTGCCCTCTCTAGTATCTCACCTCCACTGCACTCTCTGGCTTTTCAGGTCCCTGTGACCCGGTGGCTGTGCCCACACCCCCTCCTGCCCGCCCAGCCGCCTCCTGGTCGGGTCCGTGTCTTTCATCTCTTATGCCCCCGGCACCGGGGCCCCAACAAGTGCCAATTAGGGCGGCTCCTGCCCAGGGCCCTGACTCAGAGGTGCTGGTGCCCCTGCCGCATCGGACAGGGCTGACCAAGCGCTTCTGTGGGGCACCTGTCACTCCTCCAGGGACTGACCCCTTTAGGGCTATTGCCCAGGATAGCCTGGTAGGTTGAGTGGGCTTGGGGTCCCCACCCACTGGGTGACTCACCCACCCACAGGGAGAATGGGCATCTGTCCTTGGTCCTTGATGGGGCTCTGTGCCCTTAGTCACCTGCTCCCCCTGCATAGATGGCAGCCTGTCTGGCCCCAGCCGAGCCCCAGGCCCTACCTGGGTGTTCCTCCGTCCCGCCTGCTGGTGGTGGTTCAGGGCCAGGCCCTGCAGACACCTGCTGCCCCAGAGGAGCGGGCAATGCCCCTGGAATGGACCCTACTGGGGATGCAGCGGGTCCCAAGACCCCAAGCCAAGAAGGCCATGGGCATGGCTCGGGGTGCAAGGGGGCTGATGCACGGTTTTGGGAAGTGGCGGGGAGGGGCGCTGGAAGTCCAGAGCCCTGGACCTGGTTCCTTCTTCCCCCTGGGCCCTGACAGGCCCCAGCCAGCTCTGTCATTGAGCAGCTGGGGGCTCCGGTGAGGCACCGTTCTCCAGAACCAGCCCCTCCCCCCACGGCCATGCCTCAGCCCTCATCCCGGCCTGGGACTTGCCTCCCTGGCTGTCCCGTGTGGGAGCCTCCGGTCAGTGAGGGGCCACATGGCTGCTGGGGACTGGATGGGTAGAGTGTGGGGGCCCAGGTGGGGGGCATGGGGGGCCAGGACTGCCTGTGGATGTTTGAGGGGGAGGAGGGTGTGAGGGCTTCCCCTGCGGCCCCTGCCGCAAAGGCAAGGAGCAAGAGGCCCAGAGCGCGTGTCCTGCCGGCTCCCGGGGGCTAGGGGATCGTGTTCCCATCTGTTCCAGGCAGAGGATGGCAGTGTCCCCTCCCCACTCTCCAGGGCTGCTGGACCCTCCCCCAGCTGTCCCCATGCATGGCTGTGCTCCCTCCCTCCCTCCGCCCTGTGTGGGGTCCGGTTCCTGGGTGAACTGGTGAATCACAGCAAGTGACAGCCAGGAGCGCGGCCCAGCCCTCCTGCTCTCCTGCTGGGGCCTTGCCTTCCAGCTGTGTGCGCCGCCATGCAGGGCCTGGGCCTCGAGAGGTGGGGCTGGGCGCTGCTCTCACCTCCCAGCTGGACGTAGGGCAGGGCCGAGGGGTGAGGACACAGAGCAGGAGCACAGAGCCCGGCTGAGGTTTGGATGGGGGTGGCGTGGCCTTGAGAGAAAGAGCCCTCTGGCTCCTGTTGCCTCAGTTTCCAGAGGTACAGCCCAAGTGAGGGTGGCCTGCTCGTTCTAGGGGCTTTCCTTGCCTGGCCTGGGTGATGCCCTGGGCCACCCGGAAAGGTAGGTGGGGGCTCCCACAGATAGAGCCACCCCCATGCCCTGTGGTCCACAGCCCCAGGAGGGCCCTGCCCACAGGTGGGGATCCCAGAGGGGCTCCTGGTGGCTGGCCCCATCCCCAGGTCCTGGCAGGATCCAGCTGAGCCTTTGCTTAGAGGCCACCAGCCACCAGGCCACTGTCCCCAAACCCGGAGGGTTCAGGCACATTGTAGCTGGTGCTGGGACGTCAGCTGAGTGATATGGGCTTTCCGGGAAGTGACTTAGATGACATCCCCGCCAGGGCCCGGGCTCACCGCGCCTCTTCCTCAACCGCCTGCCAACCCAGCGCCAAAGATCCAGCACAGACCACAGGCTTGTTTTGGTTTTTGTTTGCTTCCTTTTTTTTTTTTAATACTTTCCCCATTGTTTGAAATTCACAAGCTATGACTAGAATAATTTCTTTCATAGAAAGAAAAGAAAAAAAATATCTGTTAATCTAACTCCAGTGTATGGTGGATGTAGCAGCATCAGAAATAAAATTAAAACCAAAAAAATGCAGAATTCAAGGCAGAGGACTGCAGTATCCCCTCTTCTAGGCTCTCGGGGTGCCCCACCAGGCCAGGTCTCCATCCGCTGCCTCAAGGGTGGGAGACGGTTCACAGTGGCAGGGGCTTAAGGGAGTGTGTGAGGGGCGGCCTGTGGCTATCAGCCCGATGGGTCCAGTGGCCTCTCGTTCCTACGCTGGGAGGACAAGTCAGAAGGGGAGGGCCCGGCGGCCAGCCAGAGGCTCCAGGACAGTGGCCACAGGACATAGGTCTGGTGACTGTCACCCCGGCAGCAGGACCTGGGGAGTCATTCCTGGCCACAAGGGACTGGAAAGGAGATCACCTCGCCTCCGGGCTGTGGGTCCTCCGGCTGCAGCACGGTGTGGGCTGATGTGCCCCAGAGCTCCCAAACAACCCCGAAATGAGGCTAGTGGCCCTGGGCAGCCTTGGGGGCTGGCCTCTCTCCCTGCCTTTCCCTTACTGTGGGCTGTGGATGGCGGGAGGCCGGGGAAGGACTGGACAGGAGGCTTCACTCTCTCCCGTAGCTGGGATGGGGTGCAGGTGGGGAGACCCCAGGACAGGGAGGAAGGGGGGCCGGGCAGCTGCAGAGAGCTGTCACCGCCGGTCCTGGGGAGCAGCAGGAGCATGCCCGGGAAGAGGGCCTGGGTGTGGACGGCGGGGCAGAGGCAGGCCTCAGCAGCAGGGGCCCAGGATTCCTTCCCTCTGAAGGAATGAAGCCCCCTCCCCTTCTCCCTGGACCGAGCTGTGTCCTTGGGGCTGGTCGGGGGCTGGAGGGCGCTGCAGGCTTTCCTCAGCAGGGTTCCTGGTCTGGAGGGTGGGCAAACCCCAGGCTGAGGGAGGGCGGTGCAGGCCTCCACCCCTTGGATCACCCCAGAGGCAGGGGCTTGAAGAGAGGGGGCCCAGGATCCCAGAGGCGTGGGGGAAGGGCTGGGGGACCTTATGATGCTCCATCGGTCCCCGCAGCTCTACGAAGAAAAGCGGGGTGGATGGGACCTTGTTGGGGGGAAGAGACGGACAGGAGCCACGCCCCACTCGGGAGGGCTGCCCCTCTCAAGTCCCACCCCCAGAGAAGAGCCCCGCCCTTAGAAAAGAGCCTACCCAGAGCCCCGGCCCCGTCCAGAACCCTGCGCCCATCGGGAGGAGCTCCATCCTCAGGGAGGAGCCCACCCCAGAGTCCTGCCCCACCCAGAGCCCCACCCAAAGGGAGGAGACCCCGCCTGCGAGTAGGAGCCCCGTCCCGGGAGGAGCCCGCCCCGGCAGAGCCCGCCCCGTCTAGGGGCAGCCGCGGCCGGCGCCGCCTACTTGCAGGTGTGCACGTCGTAGACGCGCGTGCACTCCTGGCAGCTGACGTAGCAGCACCAGTGGAACACGCAGCGACACTTCTCCCGGCGCTGCTCGGTGCGCGCGTTGTGGCCGCGGCCGCAGCACAGCAGGTCGCAGCCGTCGATGCCGTGGGAGCTCACGTTGCAGGTGCGGTCGCGCGTGCCGAAGGAGCCGGTCTCGGGGTTGGGCTCGCAGAAGTTGGGCGAGGCCTCGTAGTAGACCAGGTCGCGCTCCGTGGGCACCTTGAAGTAGGTGTAGCGCGGCCGCAGCGTCTCCACCCACCCGCGGGACTCCCGGTGCTTCTCCACCACCATCTCCGAGGCGCTGTCGTACTTGTCCTTGAGGAAGTCGCCGATGGCGCGGAAGTCGGGCTGCGACCACCAGCAGGTCTTCACCTCGCAGCTGCCCGACAGCCCGTGGCACTTGCATTTGAGGTGCATGTGGCTGGCGATGGCCTGCGGGGCACGCGTCGGGGGCAAGGTCAGGGCGGCCCCTGGTGCGTCTCCCCAGAGGGGCCCTGCTCATTGCCCGCAGCCCACCCGATCCAGAAAGCCCCCAG
>RJWJ010011516.1:0-44160 GCA_004363605.1 Indri indri | reverse complement strand
CTCCTGACACTGGTCTCCCCAGCTCCTCATGCATAACAGACACTCAATACATATTTATGGGTTAAGGCAAAATAGGAGTGTTACTGTGCCAAATGCTTCAGGACACAAGCAAGCTGAGGACTGAAAAAAGTCCCTCCACTGAAACAGAGTGGTGGTAAAAACTAAGGGTAATGTTAAGGAAGGAAGTAGAAAAGGGAGGCTCCATTTAGATTAATTATAATTAATGAGAACATTTTAGTAGCTCCAAGGTAGGAAGACTTTTCTATCATTTGAGAAACATTATGCTTGGAGTTTAAAATTGGAATTTTCCTTTTGTTTCCAAATAGAAAAATAAAATATATTTTCGAAAGTATAGATACGGCATGGGGAAGGGGGTGGGGAAGTAAGTGAATGAGACTGCGCGAGCAACAGAGATCTCGCCACAAGGTAGGAGGAACTAATCATGCCCCACTTGTGGAGGGAAGCCAAGCCAGGCTTATTACCAGAGATGTGGGGCTTACCCACCAGTGGGAGTCAATTGGAAGCAGCTACAGTGGATACCAGATGATGCGGTCACCATAAACCAGCATGTGTATGGTGGCAGGAGAAAGCAGACCAACCTGGGCCAGCTGACTGCTTGGCCCACGTCTCTCTCTGCAGTATCTCCAATGTCACTGCCATGCAGGAGCCCGGTGCCACCAGAAAAGGCTGGTTCTAGCCTAGGAATGGGTGGACATGATAGAAAATGACTAGATAGAGAGGGAAGAGGAAAAAGAGCGTGAGCACCCTCTCAAGACTGTTCTGCAAAACACACCTCCAAAATACATGAGGAAAATATCAAGAAGAAATCAACTCAATAAATGGCAAAATGAATTCACCTTCAAAAAATGCCAGTAATAGGACAGAATTGAAATAATTTAATAATTCCGTTTAGGATCCACAAAGAAACTTGAAATAGAAAAAACTTGAGATAGAAAAAATTATAAGATAAATGAATTCCAGGTGGACACAAATTAAGAGATAATTAGTGATTTGGAAGATAGTACTAAAGGAATTTAATAAGAGTGTGCAGAAAAGAAAAAAAATATTTTTAAACGTGTTAAGAGAAGTTAAAAGAGATACCAGGAAAGACTGAGAGACTCCAATTTAAGAGACATACTATTCCCATAGGGAGAAACTAAAGGAAATTGTAGAGAAACCAGGTAACAATAGCTTGAAGAAACAATGTTGAGAATTTTCTAGAGTTGAAAAAAGACATACCCTCTGCTTAAATATGTGTGACAAGTGCCAGGCCAGATGAATGTCAATAAATTTGCACCTACAGAGGTCAAAGTGAATCTCTACTTAGGTAAACACAAAATATCAAACGTCCTGAAAGAAAGAACACATCACCTACAATAAAATTACAGTTATCCTAAAGCAGGTTTTTCTTCAGCAACAGCATATGTTAGAAAATAGTAGTGTCTTCAAATTGTGGAAGGAAAACAGTGAATCGAGACCATTATGCCAAGTTGAAGTATCATTCATATGGAAGGGGAGAGAGAGATTTTCAGACGTATACAAAAACTAGACAAGTTTACCACCCCAAAACCTTACTGAACAGTCTGCTAAGGGCATGTGTCAGCAAGGGAATAGATGCCAAGTGAAGGATTGTGATATAAGAAATCACAGATAGCAAAGAAGTTCATGAAATAAATCAACTCTAGATGGTAAACAATAGCAACTGTGATTTTTGTGTTTACAGAAGGAACTAAAATTTTAGATACATGGGTGAGAGAGATTCGGGGAATAATTCAAACATGCTAAGAGGCTTGCCCTATACTTTTCATTCATTCAATTCGTCAAATGTTTATAGAGTGGTTCATGCACTCCAAGAACTATTGTAGGCTTTGGGAGTGATGGGCAAACAGAAAATATCCTATCCTCATGGAATTTACATTCTAATGGGAGAGACGAACAGTGAACAACCAATGATGTAAAATAATGTCAGGTAATATGATATTTAAGTAGGGTCAAACCAAAATGCCATTGAGAATGGAAGTGGGTGTGTAATGCCTGCAAAACCTCCGTAAATTGCAGCAGTACCCAGACATTTCTCCAAAGAAGACATACAACTCTGGTTGCCCTACATGCTAGGTAAGCTTTTAACTGGTAAGAAGAAATGAAGAGGCCGGGCGCCGTGGCTTGTGCCTGCAATCGTAGCACTCTGGGAGGCCGAGGCAGGTGGATCGCTCAAGGTCAGGAGTTCGAGACCAGCCTGAGCAAGAGCGGGACCCCCCATCTCTACTAAAAATAGAAAGAAATGATCTGGATGACTAAAAATATATATATAGAAAAAATTAGCCGGGCATGGTGGCGCATGCCTGTAGTCCCAGCTACTTGGGAGGCTGAGGCAGGAGGATCGCTTGAGCCCAGGAGTTTGAGGTTGCTGTGAGCCAGGCCAATGCCACGGCACTCTGGCCAGGGCAACAGAGCCAGACTCTGTCTCAAAAAAAAAGAAAAGATAACAGAAGATAGTGATAAAGAATACGTTTAGGCTCTGTTACAAAAATATGAAAGTAAATGTAAATTAAAATGTAGGGCTATTCAGTAAAAGAATAAAAATAGTATTACTCAATCATAAGAAATGACAGTGATCTAGCACCTCTTACACTTTCCTGGATTAAAATTAAGCCCATTATCCAAAGTGAAGCACCACAAGAGTAGAAGAATGGGCTCCACTTGTACTCGCCATCAAACTGGTTCTAACTGATCAACACTAGGTTGATCACATGGCAGAAATACTCTCTAGGGACTAGGGGGATGGGGGGGCAAATCAACAACTAAAGGACACGGGGAGCACTAAGGGGGGGCGGGAAGGGCATGCCTTTAACCCGCACTTGGGTGAGGCAAAGACATAAAGTGTAACTGTAATGTTTGTACCCTCACGATACCCTGGAATAAAATAAATAAATAAATAAATAAATAAACAGGGAATTAAAAAAATAACCTTATCAATCCAATTAAAGGCCAGAAAGTTAAGAAAAAAACAAAGCAAAACAAAGTATGGTAAAAAGAGAAGTGATTGTGGTTGGTGGACGGGAGAATTTGGGGAGAGAAAAGGAATTGTTACGAGCTCCGAAAATCTTGTGCAATCATTCCTTGAGTTATGCCAGCTTGTCATTATCATTGCCACTTCCCAGCCAATTAGCGAACTCAGACTTTTGGAGGTTGCATTTTTTTAAAATTTTTGGTTCCCATAAAACACATCTTAGTTATATAATCAAAAGCAATAGAAAGAGGTTTAATGTTTTAAAATGGTGTGAGAAAGGGGGCATTTACCCCTTCTCCTCTCAGAATCATTCCAAAGCAACAAGGAACAAAAATGCATCATCTTTGATTAAAATTAGAGGTATTGAAAACCCAAACCACAAAATATATAGAAGATCTTCCAAATGTGTGGGTTGGGGGGAAGCAAAGAAAGGATACTTGGATTCTCATGGAGACACATCTCAGAAAAAGCTAGCAAAGTCTCTTTCTCCATGGTAAAGCCATACCCTTAGGTGACATCTCAAACTCCTGTGTTTGCAGTAATGGGCCTTGGTACACTGACTGGTATTAGAAACTTCCCTGAATGTGGTTTATTATTTTTTAAGACAAAAAGGATTGTCTACATGAGAAATCAAACAGACAAGTCATATTTGCAGGAAGATGTCTATCAATAAGACCAAGGTAAGGGAAGAGATGCTGAATTAGTAGTCAATGCTAGCTGTGCTCACCACCCTGCTTCATAATGAAACATTTAATAGCTCCAAACACAGCCCTACTCTCTCCCCAACACACACAACTTCATAGAGCTGGTGAGCATAACACTACTACCAAACCAACAAAGATTATTTAACTTTTGAAGAAAAGGTCTGAATAATACGAATATGTCTTTAAATGATCAAATACCTCAAGATAAAGTTGACCTGGGGCATAATGGGGAAACATTAGAAGTGATCCCATTAAAAATCAGGACCAAGACCAGGATGTCTACTTTCACCATTGGTATTTATCACCGTTCTAGTGATGAGGGAAAAAAAAGATATACAATTGAAAAGGAAAAGGTAAAGTAATTTTTATTTGCTATTTTTCAGACTGTCTACTCAGAAAATAGAAAATAATCAACCAAACAACTGTTGGAGACAATGATAGAAGTTATAAATTGACTAGGCCAAAAATTAATATACAGAAATCAAGAACTTTCGTGTATACAAACATGAAAGTAGAAGGATTGGGAGAAGTACCCACACTTAACATAGCAACCAAAAAAGATAACTAACACAGAATAAATTTCATAAGAAATATAAAGATCTATATGAAAATAACTGAGATAGAAAAACAGAAAGGCACTGACAATGTCAGTACTCCCTAAACAAATGTATACATTTAATGCAATCCAAATAAAAATACCAACAGAATGTTTTTTTCTTTTCTTTTTTTTTTTTTTTTTGAGGGGAGTACAAATTAAAGAAGCTGACTTCAATGTTCCTACATAAAAATAAATAAGAACAGTCAGAAAAGTAGGGGGGGAAAACTAGTTGAAAAAGAAACTGGTTCGACCATGTATTAAACATATTAGAAAGTGACAGCAAGTAGCAAAATATTGGAAATGTCTAAATAATGAGGTAATACTTGGACTTTAAAAGAGAAAGAATAAGGGGCACTTTACTGACACAGAAGATGTACGACATTTTGTTAAGGGGGAAAAAAATCCATGAAAAAGCTTGTATCTTTGTCATTTTTGTGTGGGAAAAAAATCAAGAAGCAAAACAGTATGTATAGTGAGCTCCCATGTATATAAAAATGACGGCAATGTGATTACCGAATCTCCAGAAATTAACAAATATAGAATATCTCTGGAGGCATTCACCAGTAACTCGTATCGGTTGCTTCTGCAGAAGAGAAACTGGTAGAATTTGAGATGGGGAGAGAGAATTTTTCACTATTATTTCCTTTGATTCTTTTGGATTTTGTACAATGTGAAACATAAGTCAATATAGAAATCTGTTATAATTGACTTTTTGGAATTTATCTCATTTCAAATATCCAATGACATCCATCTGGTCAATTCTGTTGAACCAAGGAGACAATATGCGTAGGCACATTACTGTAGCAACCCTCTCAGATGCCCCCACTCAAGGAAGGTCAGGACATTCTCACTCTAGACCACTGTGGAGAGCTATTTAGTAAGGGTGGCAAGCCAACCTTGTTTCTCTGTTCTAAGAATGAAAAAAAAAAAAAAAAAAATCAGGGTGGTCTATAGGCCACTGGTCACATTTTCTCCTACGGTGGTCTGATTGTTATAGTAACATTCGGCTTTTTATTTCACAATAGGCCCATTTTGGTACTACTTATGCAAAACCTCCTTTCACCTCAATTTTGGAGTTGCTCCACACTGCCCTCATCGACTACATAAATGTTTCTAATTTACAGCTATATTCCAGTCATACATTCTAAGGTTTTCCAGAGATTAACATCACTTTCTAATCCATGCAATGGACCAATTTACACTTTAGGACCAATTTACACTTTACAGGTTAATCAACAACAATCATTATTGTCTGTTTTAGGCTTTTGGAGTCAGAACCCGGCAATATGCTTACACCATGTCCCAGCAAGTGATATGATAACGGGGTTCAATTAATCTAAATTGGGCCCCACAGTACTTATTTCAGATCCATTTATTGTGCTTTATAAATGATGTCTGTAATTTGTCAGCATTTCATAAATTAGCAAACTCATATTTTTCAAGCAAAGAGTAAGAATCAAAAATTTCAATATTTAGCTTACAGAATTCCAGGATAGATCTAGAAATAGACTCCATACACAGATTCCTCCAGCACAAGGAAAATCAGATGTGTGGTGCCTATGGTAACACAAATTGTATATTCTTTGGTTCCTCAAATAAAACAAAAATTAAAATACACACACACACACACACACACACACACGCCATGGCAAAAACAAAAACAGAAAGCAAGAAACTCCAGATGTAAACATTTGGATAACTCTCAAACCATTTTCGCTAAAGTTTCAAACACACAATGTAAAGTTTCCAGCCTTGATTAGACGCCCCATTCATAATTTGATATCCAGTACCTCCTTCCCATAAATGAGCAATTGCGTCCTGTTAAACAGCTATGGTCTTGTTAGAGGAAGAATGTCCTGGCAGCAGAATTTGACAGATGAAGGTGGTAGTTCGGGACTTTATGTGTGCCTAGTTTATTAAACACAATCTTTCCCTTCAGGAATGAGTTGGGGGTGGGATTCAGGCCATCAGTACTTCATCAGGAAGAAGTAGCATTGCCCAAAGAGCAGAGAAAGGAGGGTCGCCACTAGGGAGGTGAGGAGGAGCTGAAATCCTCGGTGGCAGCAGATACGCCTGCGAGAAAGGGAAGTTCAGAAGCGTCGTGTACAGCAAGAGGAAGACAGTGAAATGAAGCACTGAAGGTCCCACTTTTATATCAGGCAGTGGGCAGACATGCCTGAGGAATGCTATTCATGTCTTCTGATGTTTCCTCTTCTTTTCACTCTTTGATTTTTTTTTTAAATTGACACATAATAATTATGTATATGCACAGGGTACACAGAGATGTTACAGTACATATAATGTACAGTGATCAGTATTAGTACAGGATAATTAACATATCCATCATCTCAAACATTTAACATTTCCTTCTTTGGGGAACATTCAATGGCCTCCTTCTAGCTATTTGAAACTATATGACATTGTTAACTTCCTATTCTTTTAAAAGAGTATTTTCTAAGGTTACTTTGCTCTCTACTCCTCTATTCTCCCTGTTGGAATTCTCATACATGTTCATGGATTTAGTTGCTATCTTTTTGCTTCTATAGCAGTTTCTGTAGAACTAACTTCTCACTCAAATTCCAGTTCTGTTTCCTCAAATGAGGGAAAAGATTTATTTATATTATTTCACAATCACTGCAGACCCAACATCTATGAAAACCCACGTTAGCATAATAACTTCTAATACCAGATCCTCACTTACACTGAGTTCCCCATGTCTTGCACTAGCAGACTTCTTTTTCATCACCACATTCTGCAAATATTTCACATATTTGTCTCCTCCTTTCAGATCCAATTCTATTACTGGTCTGGCCCTAATGTTCAGCTTACATTCTTGCAAGAGAGCCCCTGAGCCGTCCTATCTGGATCCGATTGTGCTCCCTCCAATCGCCTTGCTCAAATCTGTCAATGTTTTGCTATTTCCTACAAGATCGAGTAGAACTTCCTTAGCTTCTCTTTCAAGGCCCTCCATATTTTTTGCTCTCTCTGTCTCCTCCTTCCTCCCATTTCCACACGTGGCCCCAACCCCTAACACACATAGAAAGGTGGCTATTCTGGTGCTCTGCCCAGATACCTTCTTTAGGCCTGGTGCACCATTGCATTGCACCCTGACCCCTGCCGAACATAAGGGCTGGATGCCTCACTGAGAGTTGCCCTTAGTGAAGGGAAATCCATGCCCCTTTCTGGGATGGCCTGTGGGCAGTGACTGACTGATGTGGGTTACGAAGGCCTGTCCCCCTTGCTTCAATGTGGGACAACTCTAGTATGCCATCCCAGCTCCAGAACTCCCCATAGGATCAGACAAGACCTCAATTGTGACCAGATTGCTTTTCCTGCTGCACGATTCTGTTTTCCTCACATGCTCACAGGTCTCTGTCCTGCAACATTCCCCCATAAACCTACTGACAACACTTTCTTAGATTGGGAAACCAATCTAAGATAGTCAGCTCCAGGAGCAGCCCCAGGAAAGACACTCCAACTGGATGTGGAGATGGCTCACTCGCTGGCCAGCCCCTGGCAGACTGTACCAGTATGTTGTTAAAACTTCACCCAGAAGTAAATTAGGATGGGCTGATGGTGGGGGGGACTCACTGGGTGATGCAATACCTTTGGTGTTTTAAAATTATGAGGGACAGAGTGACCATAAGGACTTTGGGATTGGATACCTATTTCCGAGTGGCACTGGTTTGTTGAATAGATAATAAAAGACTCAGGGTGATTAATCGCCAATTCAGTTGGAATCCGAAAGCTACAGATAGGGTCTCTTTGGCAGCATTTAATTAGGCCCTAGTCTTCTGTAGTCAGAGGACTCAGTTATAAAATGGTGCTGTTTCAGAGAAATTTGGATCCTCATCTCCAGCAAGTCTCCTGTGCCAAGGTTAGAACCCTAATAAGGAAGAAGTAGAAGCCCTAAAATTGGGAGGGGAGTACCTGAGTAGTTGTAGTTGAGACTCTCAAACTCCAAAATTTCCTTGAACCCACTTAGGCCTGTTGTTAAGTTCCCACCCCTACTGGGGATGTGTGGGGTGGGCTAAGGAAGGAAAGGGGATGTACATCGAAGTTGCTGCAGGAGCCAGGAGAAGCAGCATCGGAATGTGTCCTGGGTCTGCAGGATCAAGGAAAAGGAGCAGGACATTAAGTTGGATGAGGGATGCTTATCACCATGGGAGCACTATCCTGTGATTAATACTGTGGCAAATCCCCCGGGGATGGTGATAATAAGGTGCTAGGATGATTCTTGGAGGGCCACAAATGCTATGATCTACACTCAATGAAATAGAAATGTAGGAACTTTCCAGATGCATGGTAGACAAAAGAATCCAAAGGCTCAGAGAAGTAGGCATGCTAAAGTGGATTTGCTGTGTAAAGCTAAACAAAACAAAAGAAAAAAAAAACCAAAAAACCCCACTAACCAACTACGTTCCCAGGAAGGTCTCTGTTTCCCAAAGCAATGATGCCTTTGCTTGTGAGAAGGGCAGCAGCATTAGTGAGCAGCACAATAGTGATGTCATCTGTTGGCCAGGGACAACTGTAGGAAGAGATGCTGTTATAAAACTAGGCTCCCTGATGGACATGAGAGTAGCAAGATCTCAAAATAATATAAGCCAGGTTGTAATGCTTAGCTTTCAGAAGTAATATGGGCACGGGTGTTGCAAAAAGTGATAGGACTCTGGCATCCAGTGATAGGACTGTTGGAGATGTGAATAGAACATGGTGTCCCTGGAGACAAGATAGACAGGGGCCAACAAGGGTATTGCTTAATTTACCAGTCAAAAAAAAAAAATCAATAATGGATAATCAGAAGCAGAGGGCAGTAGCTCAATAAAAATCACAATCTCTTGCCTAGTTTCCAGATCAGACTTGGAATCCACTGGCTGAAGAGTGGGTGATTCCACTCCTAGATTTGCAATACCAGGACAAATCTACTAATTTATTATTTCCCCACTCCTTAGTCAGGGAACTTAGGACACTTATTCTGGTAAGTGTGCTTTGGAGAAAATACTCAAGACTTTTGAGAACTACTGAACACCAGGTCTGAACTGACACTAATACCTGGTGCCCCAGTGAACCACCATGGCTCCCTGTTAATGTGGGGACACACAGGGGCTGCTAGAGTCCTAGCTAAGGTCTGGCTCTCAGTGGGCCCACTGGTCCATGGACCATCTTGGTGATTCTTCCCCTGATTCCCAAATACATAATTGGAAGGGACACTCTTGGCAGTTTGAAGAACCCTCATATTGACTCTTTGAGTTGTTAAGTAAGAGTGATTGCAGTAGTGAGGAACATGTGGAAGCTTCTGAAGCTGCTCCTATCCACAGCAAAATGAATAAATCAGCAAAAGAATGGTGAATTATAGAAGGATGGAGGAAATTAACAAAACTCTCAAAGACTTTAATATTGTGGTAGCCCCTGTCATATTTTGCTGGCTCCTACAAAAATTAAATGGAACATGGCAGGAGATGGCAGTAGCCCCAGTTGCAGCTACAGTATTAAATGTGTTTTTTTTGTTGTCGTTGTTAGAGCAGATTAAAACAACCTCCAGAACTTGATCTGGCAAATGTGGTGGTTTTTTTTTTTTTTTTTTGCCATACCTATGGGAAGGAGAATTAGATGCAATCTGCATTCCCATGGAATTAACAAGTTTATGTTTACAGTCTTGCCCCCGCCAGTCTATATAATTTCTTACACCTGAGGGACTTGGATTTTACGGACATTCTGTAAAACACTACCCTGATTCACCATATGATTACCAGATGAGACCAGGCAACAGATACGGGGTGGGTATGTTGGAGGTCTTGGTAATTGTACACTCCATACACCTTAGAAAGTGGCTAATAAAACTTATAAAGATTCAGGGGTATTCTGATTCTGGGCAAGATGGAGTAGACACATTTTCTCTATTCCTCCCACTAGAATCTCTAGACATTGTATATATGTATATATAAAACAAACATAAGAAGATTCTAAAAGGTGGAGAAAAGAATGCAGACCAGATGGGAAAATCAGGATTCAAGAAACAATATGGTAGTAAGTTCCCTGGTTTTGTTTGTTTCGCCTCATATTCTAGACTGGATACTAGAGAAGCCGGAAACACAAATGATTACAAAAGACAACAATGAAAACTGCATGGTTTCCAGTATTTGGCTTTTGGTCAAATGGATGGGCTGCCTGAGTAGTGGCAGTGGCATTGGGTGGAGCAGGAGGCAAGGTTGGGGATGAAGTAGGATTCAGAAGATAACATCATGATCCACAAGTTTTAATTGCATTATTTATGATTTGGTCTTACTGCTGTCTTCCTTGCAGACATTAATAATCAGTGGTGCTAGATTAATCATTAGATAAGCTTTCTAGGAATACATACATTCTACATTGTTCGAGCAATAGCAAAAATTCATTTTTATTGACTTCGTAACTTAAAAATTAGTCAGCCAACTTCAGAAATAAGTGAATTGGAATCCCAAAATGGAATATTCTGTCCCATTTACTAATTAAGGTGAATTATTTATTAATAAGTTGAATTTAATTCCTTTGAAGTCCACACAGTAAATCAACCATGTGCAATTTTCTTAAGGTTTTTATTTTTTATTGATAATTGAGTTTCTTGAATGGCAGATAGGTCAATTAGTAGAAAAATGGAGACATCGTGAAACTGAAAAGTATTTAAATTAAGAAATGTTGAAACCCGTGAGAAGTCAATGTGAAAATGAACAAAACTGAGGACAAGTTCTGGCTTGTTGAAGAGACAGGTGTGGTGTGCACTGGCTGCTAAAGGGAAGAGGAGCATAACAGTGGAGACTCCTATTTGCAGCAATTCCTCGAGGCTTCCTTGTTCAGTGTTTCTTATTCAGAGACCACCGTGAGCATATTCTGTCCTTGGTCGGCGGGAGATCTGTAAGACCCTTGCAAGCTCC
The DNA here is from genome assembly GCA_004363605.1 of Indri indri. Classification (NCBI taxonomy): domain Eukaryota; kingdom Metazoa; phylum Chordata; class Mammalia; order Primates; family Indriidae; genus Indri; species Indri indri. The sequence continues at coordinate 32,937 of RJWJ010011516.1, read as the reverse complement.
CCAAGATCAGGCTTGAGAGCCACACCCACCACCTCTGCTCCTCGGATGCCCAATTCTGAATCTCTTTGAAGATGCCAGGCCCCAGAGGAGACGGTGAGACACAGGCCAGGGGTTGAACTCACCGTGTCAGACAACAGCACTCTGAATGCACGAGGCTCCTTCACCGTTCGTGACAAAGAGTTCAGAATTCCACTTTTATGGCACATAACACCGGGATCACATATAACCCTAGAGTATCTTTATTTGTTCTATAATTTAATAGTATACCTATAAAATAATTACATTATACTTATAGCTCTTCTTCATTTATAAACAGAACAAAAAAAAAAACAATTAAATACAATTTGAGCCATTATAAGGTAAACTTTGTACATACAACAGCCTCCAGAAGGAGCTTCGCACTGCAGCATATCATATCGCTTTCATTGCTACACCCACAACGGGGTTTAAGAGTGTGCTCATGTTTGCATTCTAGCTTCGTCTTCCCCTATCTGTGTGGGTGCTGTGTTAATAAAATGACAAGGGCCGGCTTTGCAGTTGGGGCGGAGACTCCCCTGCACTCACCTCCTCCTCCGCCCCTTTAGCCTCCGTTCTGATCACCTGAATTTCCCTCCTTCGCAGCTCTGCTGCTGCACATTCCGCCACTAAGTCTGACTTGAGGTTTTCCACTAAACGCAAAAATCGATTCTGACCTTGGACACCCCCTCTGCTTTTTCTCTCCATCCCCAGGTTCCAGCCCTTCAAGATTTCTTTTTATCTCTGCCTCCTAGTTTCAGGCTGTTGTTTACCCATTTACAAAGCCAAGTGCTTTCCAACAGCACAGGCTGCTCAGGTCTCAAGTGCTACACAAGTGACAGAAAAAGCCTTGCAGTGCAGTGGCCTGAAATAGAGTCACCAACACACCCAAGCCCAGTCGTGCTCTGTAGGTGACTGTCTCTACATCTACTGCCACTGCCTAGTGTCAGGAAGCTTCAGTCCCCAGAGATGCTTGGAGAGGGTCTCTGTCACACACTAGGGAACTGGCCCCTTGGCAGGAGCACTTGCTAGGGAGTCACCAGTGGAAAGTTTGCAAAGCATGCTGACTCCCAGCAAGGCGTCTCATTCACATCAGTCAGATTTCATACACATTGCTCACAGGGAAGACTTCCTAGGACATTTTAGCAAGGGGACCCAAAGAAAGTATCATTTTGCTGGAAAATAAACTCTCTCTACTTTTTTATACCAAGAGTCCACAACATAGAAACCTCAATAATTCCTTATAAAAGTGAAAGGTGACCTTGGTAAAGTCTATGTTTTGAAAAGGAAGCAAGTGGTTTTCTGCAAGACAGTTCAACTAGATTCCTATTTTACATATTTTAGTCTGTCCTTCTTCCTATACCACAAAGTGACCTGACTGCTTATACTGTTAAATATCTCTTTCTTTTAACAGGAAATATTTTTTTGCTTAGTGTCATGGCAGTGAAAATAGTGTACCTTCTCACCCCGCCATATGCAGGCTTCTGAGTTTTGGGTTAACAACTTCCCAAACAATTCCCCTCCCGACACCCATCCATCCCAACCCGATTTCTACACTGTGCTGCAACACTCTAGTACCTTCCGTGACATAATATTCAAAGTCAAATCCGACTCCTCCCATCTCCCTGCCCAATCTAGAATAGGTGCATGACAGCGAACTGCTGACCAGGCATTATTTCTGAGTTAAAAACACCTTCTGGGCAGATCATCACCTGCTGTCCTCCTCACTCAGAATTGTGCTGCAAAGCCAGAGTCAAAACATGTGAAACAATATATGGATAGGTCTATAATACTTTTTTTTTTAAACAGCTCTTTACACTATAGGTCAATTACAAAACCAGCGTTAATACAGAGACCTTCGTGTGTGATAATATTCTAACTGCAGCGATAATAGCATGCACACCAGAGTTCATCTTCAGTCCACAGAGGGTGGGGTGGGGAGAGTGAGGAAGAAGGGGCGGTGGTGGCTCAGGGTGGGGGAGGGTGTGGCCTGCTGTGAGCGAGGTCCCCAGGGAAGCCCACTTAGGGATCCAAGTGGCTCAAGTTGTCTTCTTGGTGTCAGGTTTGTGAAGAGACCTCCCTGTCCCTGGACATCTTCATGTGAGTTGTCCACAGCTGCGTGACAGTAGCGGCCGAGGGCAGCCTGCGGATCACAGAGGAAGCGCGCCCGGCCAGAGGTCCAGGGACCAGCGGGAGAGGCTTGGGGACAGCAGAGTGGCACATCCTTCGCCCTCCGCTTCGCGCGGGAGCGGGGCGAGCCGGAGTGTAGGGGGAGGCCAGGGAAATACTCGCTTTTCCACATGGTGGAAACATCACTGCCAGACTGACAGTGCATCACCCGAAAGGTCCTCTCCGACGGCTGGGTGGCGGGCGGTGGTGGTTTTCCCAGCCTTTTCCTTCGGGCCTGATCCACAACCCGGTTCGGGAGGCACTGGTGGGGCCCGGGGTCGGCAGGGACACATCAGCAAAGCTCCACTTGCGGCAGGTCCATGTTCTGGACAAGGACACCGTCAGCCCCAAGAGACGTGCTTGCCGCTCAGGGGGTGGGGGACACCAGGCAGCGTGTGAGTGGGCTCGGAGGACAGGGACGGGGGCAGCGGCGGCGGCGGCGGCGCGACCCGGCGGCAGGGGCGCGCGCGGTGCGGAGCTGCGCCCTCGCGGGCTCACTGCTTGTCCGAGTCGCTCAGGTTCACGGACATGCACCGGCACTGCTTCACCTTCTGGATTTTCTTGAGTCGGAAGGGTGGGTCCAGGCCGGGGCATTCGAGCTCCACGAGGACGGAGGTGACGCGCTGGGGCTTGCAGAAGGCGCAGGACTGGAAGGACTCCTCCTCCTTCTTCACGTGCCGCGGGATGTAGAAGGAGTTGCACTGGCCGTAGCAGAAGCGGTTGAGGATGGTGCGGCTGCGGCAGCCCTCCTCGCTCACGGTCTGCCGCAGCGGCTGCGTCTTGCACCAGTCACTCTTGAGGTACTTGCGCTCGGTGACCACCAGGGCCTCCTGGCTGGAGGCCAGCACCTCCTTGATCTGGTGCTGCCATCTCTCCGAGTTGTTGCTGCTGCCGTCCTTGTAAGGCGAGGGGATGGCGCCCGCCGGTCGGTTCTTCCTGGTTTCCGCCACCCTCACCAGCACGGCCACCAGGAACAAGGACAGGGAAAGCCTCCGGAACATCCTGCAATGAGAAGAAGAGTTAGAGGGGTTGCTTGGGAAGGCCGATGGAGTACGCGATCCACGGTTTTCCTTTTAATACTGTATAGTTGTTTTATTTCGAGAAGCAACAGGTGGGGCGTGGCTGACTACTGTTTGCCCAGGGGCAGGTGGAGGCGACAAGAGATTAAATAGTACACTTGTGTACTGCTGTTAATGGTACCCCAGATAATGCCCCGAAGGCAAAGAGAGGGACAAAATGGTCAGCAAGCAATTTACAGCACAGTTAGGAAACACGCACGTGTTGAACAATCACAGAATTACAAAGCGAATGCTGTCAGATAGCTCAAGCCAGTTTGCAGAAGTACCAATAGTAGTTAATACTCAACATTTACTGTGTTTCAGTATGTTCTAGGTGACATATATTTCGTTTGCTCCTAAACACAGCCTGAAGTCGAAGATGGTATTATTATGCTTGCTTTACAGTGAAGGAAACTGAGGCACACAGAGGTTGAGTTATTTGCCCAAGATCACACAACCGCTGAGCGATGGCCCAGGATTTAAAGCCAGGCATCTACCTCCGGAGCCATCAAAATTGACCACTAGTCATGGATATGATTAGAAAAATTAGTAAATAAAAAGTAGAAGGAAGGTGGGTGTGGTTTGCAAGTTTTTTAAAAAGGAGTATTCAAGTTAGAAATGGACATAGACTAGGAAAATTAATTGTTGCATCTTTGCTTATCATTACTTATAAATAATGTATAACATTTAGCATTGGACATCTGCACACAGATATTCAAATCATTCAAATGAGTCATAAATTAGATTCTCATGGTGGAAACCAATTCCTCGTAGTGAACAAAGAAATTGTTCAGGCTGCACTAAAACTGTCTGATGCCAGTGCAAAGCTTGCCTACAGGAATGTGTTATTTTTTCAGTTTTTGTATTAGGATACTAGGACACAAGTTCAACAGGAATGGGAATCCCAGAGAAATGATTGTTACTCTATCTGAAATGTGCCTCGTAGGAGGCAAGCCAAAGTCCGACTGAAGGGAAAGATGGACTTCGAAGTTTAATTCACACTTTTAAGTTTTATAGTTTCTTGAGAAGCCTCAAGGAACACTAATACCCAGCAGTAGAGATGACACCCATCTCATTCCTCAGCTGTAACTCCAACATAGCTGTTGTCATCAGCACCATCTCCATGTTTATTCACTCCCTCTCTGTGTATTTTACCACTTACAGAACTGAATAAACTCCCATTCCTTTTACATGCACCGCTAAAATGGACATGCAACAATAATCTCCTTATATATCATTATATAGTTATAATAGTGAATATTAGTTATAATATTATATTTATCAGTCCAGAGTATAGTGAATGACTAAAATTTAATATTAATCATGTTAAAATCCTCCAATTATTAATAAATGTCATAAATTTATCCATGCTAATGTTAATAGCAAATATTTATTGGTTCTCAAAGCATATCAGACACTCTGACAGCTTCCCTTCATGTATAAACCTATTTAATTATCAGAGTTCTATGAAGTAGGTACTATTATTTTCTGCATTTTATGGATGAGGACTGGCTATGTGATCTTGGCAATAAGAGGTCACGTAGCCAGTAGTATGTAAAATACTTCAATCCAAGCATTCTGGCTCTGAAACTGAGTGGTGGGTGAGTGTTGCTGCCTCTTGGCTAAAAATATTTATGTCAAAATATCTATGCTAAAATTATTTCTCTGTGTCACTGTTTCTGGTCTAGGTCTAAGCCACAAGGCCTTTGCATGTGTCCTCAGAGATGATCCCTTCATTTATCAAGTATTCATGGAGCACTTGTTCTGGAGTAAGACAGGCTTTGTGAATTCCAGTGTCCTGGTCAGAGACAAAGGCAATGTTCTTACAGGGTCAGATGAGCCCTTGCAACACCTATTCCCCCACACTTACCTCCTGAGCCTCCTGCTTTCTCTCACTTGCTCACTCTGCCTCAGCCACACTGACCACCTTTCTGTTTCTAGACTGTGCTTGGCATTCTTCTGCTCCAGGGCCTTACACTTGCCTTTCCCCCAGATGTCTACTTGGCCTTCTTTCTCAGTCTTCAAATCTTTATCAATTATCACCTCCTAAGCGAAGGCTTAGTGTGTACCTTCCTCCCAACCCTGGAATCCACCATCTCCTGCTTTTCTGCTTGATTTTTCTCCATGGTACTTATCATCGAATCAAATAGTATTTAATGATCTTATTTATTTACTTTTTATTGTCTGACTTCCCTCCCTGGAATGTGAGGTCTAAGAGAGAAGAAGCCCTACCTATTTTGTTCATTGCTATGCCCCCTATTCTCAGAAAAGTGCCTGATACGTAGTAGGTGCTCAATAAATATGTGTTGAATGAAATGTGAATAGCATGAATTTCATCGCCCTCAACAAGCTCGTAATTAAGCAGCTAGGGAGAGGCATGCGAATGACCACGTGGGACAAAGGCACATAGGAGCAATGGCCTAGGTTAGCATGACAGTGATCCTGCCACCAACAACATCTGAATCACCTGCAGTGCTTTAGAATGCAGATTCCAGGGCTCCACCCAAAAGCATTCTGAATCAGTAGGGTTGGGGTGAGATTTGAGATCTATATTTTTAAGAATTGCCTCAGGTAATTTTGATGAGCACCGGTGGCCCCAAATAACAGTGAGGGTACAAAGGAAAAGCATCGGTTCTGCCCGGAGAGGGAACAGGAAGAGCATAGAAAGTAACAGCTAAATGAATCCCTTAAAATCCGAATGGGATTCCTCAGGGTGATGACACTGGCGAAAGCACAGGAGTTAGGTCACGGAGATGACAATGGGCAATGAGAGCAGAAGGGGGAACAAAAAGAAAGGTTTTTTTTTAATTTTGTGAAAACATTTTGTCCAACACAATTATTGCACTTTTAAGGCCTAGCTTTTAAAGGGCTTTTCTCACGCCTCCTTAGTTCCACACATGAAGTGTCGTATGAAAATGGCCGCGCTTCCAGCTGGCTCGTGGCAGGTGTCGAGTATTGGACTCGCTCAGCTTACACAGCTTATTATATTTGCAGAATGATTGGCGATCTCAATAGCCTCTTAAAAAGAAAGTATTTTGGTTCCATTTTAATAATTTCCGAAATTATTAACATTCTGAGTAAACACAACCAAGAGTTTGCGAGTCCCCGCCAGGAAAGATTGACAGAGCCGGCCGGGTCCTCAAATCCTGGTTCCAGTAACAGCTTCACATGCGTGGTGGACAGGCTCAAAAACGCATGCTTCCACTCAACAGGTCCGCTTTGTCATCAGAGAGAACATGTTCAGACTGATTTGGGACAAAAACTCTCAGAGTCAACAGTATTAGATATGATGGTTTAAAAGCATGCATTCTTTGAACGCTTTCAAACTTTTCAAAACATCCCCTTTAAAAGTTGTGTCTCCCAGGAACCTAAGAAGAAAAGCAAACCTCCAATTTTTGGGAAAGGGGAGAGAGGCTGCTGAAATCTAGATGACTGGGGCCACATCGGGCTCTTCTCTCTTTCCTGTGTCTCATGTCTTTCCTCCTTCACACCTAGCAACAGTAACATGGCATCTCAGCGTCAAAACAGGTAAATAGGCAAGAGGTGTTTTGCCCTGGTGACTATGAGGCTGTAGCCTCTTTACTTCAGGGCATTAAAGCAATGGAGTCAACGGCACCTCCTCTGCTGGCCCTTGGTGGCACTGGGTTCCTGGGGGAGAGAACGTGCATGCCTCTGTCTTCAGTTCACCAACCATCCCTGTGTGCTTATGTCACGGCCCCACCAGGACCTGAATGTAGCACTTTAGAGTCCTGCTCTGCCCTGAATCACTTTGTTACTCAGAAAAATGGTTGACATACAATTAACCTCTCAGGAATGTTGTTACAACTGCCAGTAACGACAACATGAGGATACTTCATTTTACTCTCACATCTTGTAGTTGGCTTCTATCAGAAGAAACTCATAAACAAATCATGTTGGTTTTATTAACCATCCTTTTGGCCTGGCGATGTTGTCAATTTGCAAGGGGTGCCAGGACCGTAAATGCTGATGGCCTAAGCAGACTGGGTTGGCCAAAGCTGGTTGTGCGAAGAGAGAGGTAGTGGAAGTATTTTTCTCTTAAGTGAACGCCCTCCAGCCTGGTGTTGTAGATACCAGAACAGGGGCTGCAGAGGCCAAAGCAATCTAGTATCTGGGCAGCTAAAGAATCCCAGGGCCCTTCTATCAGCTCTTCTTAGCAGTGTCAAGACCTGAAGAGGATTCTGCCAATAGGAGCTTGAGCAATGAAGCTTCCTGGTTTCTAGGAAAGGCTACAGCAGTGCTGAGTCATCCTTCCTGACAGGTGAAGGCAAGTGACCAAAGGCCAAGGGTACAACTAAGCTGATGAACTCACTCCCAGGGTGACCTTACTGAGTTTTCGAAGTCAGGTCAAGGCAGTACGGGGCTGTGCAGGAATGGGGATTGGGATGGGGCTGAGACATTTTCTGTGACCTAAGAATTCCAGGGCATCCTTGGAAGGTTGAAGGGAAGCTCCCAGGGCTGAATATTGATGGGTATACCTGAGATAAACTTGCTGTCACCACCAAAGTGAAAAAGACTCAAAACCAAACAGAAAAGCAAAAGCAAAATCCCCAATGATGTGAAACTCAGAGATTATTTTTATGAGTTCTAATATTGCCACAGCCTCTACTACTAAAAGTACTGCATTAATGACTTGGGTTCTTAGGTTGGGACAGTGATGGTCTAGCTGTACAACTGACTCTCTAGAAAAAGATGCGGATGTTCCCTGGCCCCAGGATCACCCTCAGAGCCTAAAATGGCTTGTCTGCTGAAACCACTTACCTCTAGAAACTGTAAACTGAGATAAACTATGACCCACAGGCCAAACCCAAGCTGAGGTCTGTTTTTGTAAATAAAGTTGTATTGATAAACAGCCACACCCATTCATTTATGTTTTGTCTAAGGCTGCCTTGTCACAAAAGCAGAGTGAGTGAGTAGTGGAGACAGTGACCATAATGCCTGCAGCCTAAAATATTGACTTTCTGGCCTCTTACAGGAAAACACTGCCAAGTCCTGCTCCAGACTTTTTCTGTCTGATTCAGTTGTTGCCTTCCCTTTGCCATTGGGCTCTTCTGCCAGAAAAGTAGCTTTCAATTTTAACATTTATAACTATGAGATATGTCAAACATAGAGCAAGACAGAGAATATAACAAACCCTATGTGTTCAACACCAGGATGAAAACAGTATTGATATTTCTCATTTTTATTTGGCAATCTTTCAATTTTGGAAAAAAAATACAGATAATGTTAAAGTGTCATTCTCTCATCATCATCCCTTCTCATACCCTCTGTGAGATGACCAGCACCCTAAAGTCAGTCTGTATCATCCCTGTGGATGTTTTCACTGTGTATGTTTTGTGTATGAGGGTATGTGTGTATGTGTGTAATTCATCTTCACATAAACAGTACCACACTTGTTGTTTGTGACTTTTTCCCCCAAAAATAATGTGTTTAAGATCTTCTGCACGTGGATATTTGTAGGAGTCTCTACTCTCCACTGCTAAATATGAAAGCGCAATCTATTCATTCATCTTCTTGAGGAACAGTTGGGTTTCTTCTGATTTTTCACTATTGCTAATAGACCTGCACTGAATATTTTTGTATGTGTTTATTTATGTCCATCTGTTAAGAGTTTTTCTAGAGGAAACTCCAAGAAGTGGAAATGCTGGGTCACAGGATCTGTACCACTTGAGCTTGACTAAGTTTTGCCAAGTTGCTTTCCAAGAGCTTGCACCAGCCTCCTCTGCCCTGGGTAATGTGCGAGTCCCTGCTACAGCACATACTTGCTAACACTCGGTGTTACCAGGTTTATTACTCTTTGTCTATCTGAAAAATTTGAAATGGCATCTTATGATTATTTTAATTCACATCTCTCTGATTACATGGGTCTGTACATTAAGCTAAAATGCAGCGGTCACATGACTGAAAAGGAATGATTGCAACTTATTCCAAATGAGAGAAATTCAAATATTAGGAAAGGAAAACTAAGAAGTTCTAACTATAAATCTTCTGAACTGTCATGAAAAGAATGGGAAGTGGCTCGCAATTTCAAAGCAGAAAGATCAGGGCATCCCACATGACTCAGAAGTTTGAAATCCAAATGGACTCATTCACTTTTCCAAGTGGCATTTTCTGAATGGAACATTGACTATCATTTTGTTCCAGGAGAAGCTTAATTTCATCTGGAAAAATTATATTATTATTATTATTATTTTTTACAGACGGTTTTCCACCAAAGAAGAAATGATACTATCATTACTTACTTTGACTTCTGGATAGCCAGTGTATCATTAGGGAATTTATAATCAAAGTTCTAAATCTTTGAAGGAATCGTTGGGATAAATTCAGGACAGGAAATATAACACTGAGGCAAGATTGCGGCAAAGCATTAAATTAAATAAGGAAATGGATGGGAAAGGTCTTTGAAAGCTGCGAGTTTACCCACACATGGGTTGCATCTCTCTAGGTCATATCCACTTGGGAATTGGAGGCAGAACATGGTTTCTGGGCCCTGAGCTGCCCATGTGGTGACCCTAAGTGACTCACTCCCAGGCTTCTCCGGGTTCCCCCATGTAAAATGGTGTTAATGGCACTTGCCACCCGCTGTCTTGTGTTGCTGTCATGAGGAATGTGGCACTTAAATCAAGTCATAATCCAAGAACTCTCTGAGCAAAAAGGACCATGAGTTTTATTTGAAAGGAAGGAAGAAATTATGAGCCACCCACTAAAGATTTTATCGCCACTGACATTGTTGTCTGCAGCCATTAGGCAGTACTTAATTTTTTTTTCAAATAAAGATTTTAGGCTGTTGCCTAAGTGACCAATCATGCTGCAGTGATTCTGCACTCCCCAAACCCCTTCTTCCACCTTCCTAGGACAGCACTGTGTGTTCAAGGAAAGCTACAATCGCAGGCTTCCCCTTCCCTGGGAGCAAAGAATACACTTTCTGTTTATGTATATATAATAGACAAGTTAGTGAGGCCTGTCTAAAATGCTTCGAGCAAAATCAAAAACATCCTGCCCACGTACTCCATCAATTTTTCCCATTCACTCTTACTTCCAACTACTTCGTTATTCTTGTTATATGACAGTTCACAGGAATGGCGGCAAAGCACGTAATAAAGTCTGACAAAACTATGCACTGTAATCCCTTTGTTCTTCCTCTAGAATTCAAGAGAAAATATATTTTTCCTCTTTCACCTCAGTCTTTCAATCTCCTTTCTTGATTTTTCTTCCTCAGTTCTCCTCTTAAAGATTGCTGTTCCTGGGATTTCCCATAACCGTGTCTTCTCATTGCTCGTATTTCTACCAAGAATTTCATTCATGCCTATGAATTCAACTACCAGCACTCTGCTCGTGACTCCCAGACCCTATACTCAACTGCCTGGCAAACATTCCCCAAGCATCCTGCAGGCACCCCAAATTCTGTGTGTTCCAAATCTCTCCGTAATTTTCCACTCATCTGCGCCTCTTCTGACAGATCCCGTCTCAATGAATAGCCAAACATTTATCATTTCACCTAGGCCAGAAAGCTGAGAGTTCAGGCAGACTCTGTTAATTTACCACCTGAAAGTCAATATCCCATTTTTTTCTTTCTAACAGAACCACGATTTTATTCAGGTATTGAATTTCAAGTTCTTCATAGACTTTTCTACATACCATGGAGTTGAAAGTTGGTTGGTCCAACCCAATTTGTCATCCTGCTCTTCCTGAAGTGTTTGATTTAGGCATGGGCAATAATGCAACTGCGGTATAAGGTGCAGTCTCCTGGGAAACGTTTTTTATTCCCTGATAAGAAGAGACATACCCGGAGAAATTGCTCTTCTGGTTTTGATCGTGGTTATGCAAGGATTGGATGACTGAGGCTATAGCAGCCTCGACAAGGGTGGATGCATGGGATGAAAGTCAAATCTTTGCAGGGTAGAAGCCCAGATGGAAAGCAACTGGGTTCTTGAGTATGTTTTTAAGCCATTGAACTAAGCATTCCTGGAACTGCTTACTCCTGGACTTCATGTTTGTCAACTAAACTCATCAGTATTTAAATGACTTTTGTTTAGTTACTGGAGAGCATCCTAGCTTATCTTCTCACACATTAAATCCATCAACAAGACCTCATTGTCTTCCCTGCTTCATTGTTTTGTTTTGTTTTTTTTGAGACAGAGTCTTGCTCTATCACCCAGCTAAAGTGGTGACATCATCATAGCTCACAGCAACCTTAAACTTCTGGGCTCAAGTGATCCTCCTGCCTCAGCCTCCCAAGTACCTGGGACTACAGTCACATACCACCACACCTGGCTAATTTTTTTTCTCTATTTTATTTTAGTAGAGATGAGAGTCTCGCTCTTGCTCAGGCTGGTCTTGAACTCCTGACCTCAAGTGATCCTCTCACCTTGGCCTCCCACAGTGCTAGGATTACAGGCGTGAGCCACCACGCCTGACCCCTGCCTTATTCTTAAATCCCACTGTTACTACTTTGATTTAGGTCCTCACCACCTGAATATTAATTACTACAGTCTCCTCACTAGCCTCCCTGCCTCCCAACCCACACTCTCAGATCCACCTCCCAGGCTCTCATCAGTGAACGTTCTAATGTGCAAATCTGTCTATGTTATTCCTTTACATTAAACTTTTTAGAGATTTCTCATCACTTCCAAGTTCAAAGCCTTTGGCAGGGGGCATAGGCCTTCTGCGATCTTGGTCCCCTCTCCCTTCTCATCACGGAGTATCCCTTCACCTTACTTCTTATGCTTGGAACATGCAAAATGACGTACCCCATCGCACACAAGGCTGCTCTCCACCTCCAAACAGCTATTTCTTTTGCCTGAAATATTGTTTCTCTGACCACTGTTAGTCATTCGTGTTTCATTCAAATGCTGTTTCCTTTGTGAAAACTGCATGTTTCCTCCGCTCGTCACTTTTGCCATCGGCATACCTGACTGCCTTGCTATGGCCAGCAGACACCGTGTGGCCATTGTCTGCACATTGGCTCCCTTACCGCGGGGTCAGAAATTGGAAGACATGGGTATTTAATCTTTGTTTAAAGTAATTTATGGTTGGTCTAGAGAATAGTTTTGAACGTTTATTAAGGTATGAATGAATGAAAGACTGGATGACTGAATACGTTTTACCTACACTGGTAGAGATGTGATTTTTTTTTTTAAATTTTTATAAACTATCAATGAGAGCTTAAAACTGGGTTAACTTGCAGTAGGAGTGAATCTTTAATCATAGTGATTTAATACACATCTAGGCTCAAAATCAGAAGTAAACATAAGGATTAAAAATGAAACATTTGAAAAAAATCAAATGAACCGTTTCCTATGATCCAGCAGTAATAATTTTTGCAGGTCCCTATCTTCCTTCTATTTCCCTGTGTTGTCTACTCCTCTTTATTCCTTCAACCACCAACCCAATATTCTTTACTATCTCTCATCTTAACTAGGCCAGCAATTCTCTACAATAAATGGTCTTCAAACTAGCATATGCCTAATCCTGGGGGTTACAGACAGGCTTTCCAAGGGGTATGTGTTCAAGGGTAGTTTTAGAGGAATCAGTGTATAAACCCTCAACCTCTGTTTGTTCCTTCTCTTCCAAGAGATCTGCGTGAGAAGGTGCTTACCACACGACAAACAGGTTCTCCTTTCCAGCCTCCTTTGGTGTCCTCTTCTTTCACTTGATGAAAGAGAGAGACAGCTCCCATCCCGCCCACTCTTACTGGGTGTAAGGCAGGGGATACAACAAAGGCTCCAGGGTGCCAAGCAAAGGGACAATTCTAAGCATTGTTACTCTCACTAAAAAGTAAATGACTAATAAATAAATCTTTTTGCAAGTCAAGTCGTTTCTAACAATTTGCTTTAAATCAAAATTGAAAAAGAATCTAATTACATTCACAGGTGATATATTATCAATGATCACTATGTAATTTTTCACATGTAAGTTTGAAGGATTTTAAGAAATCAAGACATTGCTGTTAGGAAAACACATTTCTATGCCTATAATCCCAGTGCTTTGGAAAGCTGAGGTGGGAGGATCGCTTGAGGCCAGGAGTTCAAGACTAGCCTGGCAACATAGTGAGATCCCCGTCTACACAGAAAATTAAAAAAAAAAAAAGGTCAGGTGTGGTGGCACACATCGGTAGTCCTAAGTATTTGGGAGGCTGAGGCGGGAGGATTGTTTCAGTCCAGGAGTTTGAGGTTATGGTGAACGATTATCACACCATTGCACTCCAGTGTGGGAGACAGAGTGAGGCCCTGTCTCTAAAAAAAAAAAAAAAAAGAAAGAAAGAAAGAAAAGATAAAACACATTTCTATTATAATTTATTTATGTGAATACATTTCCTTAGTACATATTACATATGTAATTAAATATTAATGTATAAAAATATAATATATTAAGAAAATATATTATGCATATGATATAATCATATACACACATGAGTAAAGAATTTCTGCTGAACCCTGCTTCTTTCTAGGAATAAGTAATATTCCTCTAGGAAAGCATAAGCAACAATAAAATATCTCCATGCATGGGGCATCTTTTTAAGAGAGGAAAATAATTGAAATTTACCTTTTTTGTGTTTAATAGTTATTTATCAACTTTGTAACATAGACTTTATGCTATTTTGATCAAATACTGCTGCTCACTCTAATGAGTAATCAATCCACAGAAAACACATAAAGCTGGCCACAGAATTCAAATTAAAATTTACACACACACTTTTTGTCATAGTAAAGAATGATGAGAAATAAAAGTATAAAACCTACTAGGAAAAACCTCTGTGGTTGGAACTAGAGTGAAACATGAATTTAAGGAGAAAAAGATGCAATGTATAATTTCCTTAGAGGAGTATTTCTACATTTTTCTTAAATGTACAACAGTGGGCATAAAATAGCTATGGTATTTAGATTCCTCTGGAGACATTAAAAACTGTTGTAACCATTTTATTTTAAAAAATCCAGTTTGCAATATTTTTTAAATAATATATCCACTGCAAATTTTAAATGTCAATTAAAAAGTTTGTGAGAGGTCATAGATTTAGAACTAAAAATGTTTGGACAACAGTCCACTGAAGTATATTAAAGTACATTATTATATTATATTATTATTTGCAAGCATGAGAATTGCATTAATGATGCTGGGCAAGAAGAATAAGTCATTCTTGAATGCTCTGATACATAAAAATTTTATGTCCACATGTAAATGTTATGAAGAAAGACCTCAGGCTTCATTCCTCTCCTATTCACTCACTCACTTCTTGAATTCTGCAACCTCTGTTTCCTGACAGTTTTTCAAAACACTCTGTTGGCTAATGGGTCCATAGAGGCCTGGAAAGTCCCATATTAAATAATTTAATTGAAACAAGAAGTCTGCTTCGGTCGGTGTTAAGTCTTACACACCCTACCTTTTTCAAGTTAGCTCCTATTGACAACTGCCGTAGAATTCAGATGAATTAGAGGGCAATTGCAAGGCTCTCGACCAAGGAAAACAAACATAATCAGAGAAAACCAGGAGACTTAAAACATGCCAGTGGATATGGAGTTATGGAAAAAGTGAAGAAAAAGTGTTGAAAACATATTAAAAATGAAAACCAATACCGAAAACATTCTCCATTTATGAGCCTGTAACAGGCAGCACTTTTATTAAAGTTGTGTGCATTAGTTGACCCATTCATTCATTCTACATGTTCCATGCATTTTCCTGGGGTTTGAGATACAGAGAGGAATAAGACCTTGATTTCATTCACAAATAAACAGAAAGGGACGATAACCCTCAATATAGGAGAATAGTTAATTGCCTCTTTGAGTAACCCATGAAACAAATGATGTGGGCCTGAGCTAACGGGTAATGGGAATAGAAATGCATGAAACATTTTAGATATTTGGGCTTTAACGCGTTGAAATAATTGAATGGACACAGGATGTGGAATGGGGAGAAATCTAGGTACCTGCTTCAGGCAACTGGGTGATGGATCCGGGGCTGATGTTTGCCAGGTTAGAGAATTTCAGACGAAGAACTGGTTGTTGGGGACAGGCAGTTTCTATGGCACAAGGAAAGAAAGATGTCTCGGAGACAGCTCTGTGGGGTAATAAGATCACTCGGGTTGGGTAAGAAAAGTGTGTGAGAGTGAAACTCCTGGGGACACCAGTTTCTTAACGGAGAAAGGAAAGGAAATTTACAAAAGCGGACAAGGAAAAGCAGGAACAGCAAAGGCTGTAAGAAGTCAGGTCGGGTAAAGACAGAAAAGTCTTTACTGCCTTGGTGGAAGAATTTCCCCTGGGTAGGGGTGAGTGGGAACAAGAAGACACTGAGGAAGTGAAGGAAATGTGTACCAAATCCTGTTTATTATGCTTTAAAATGTTGCTGATCAACTGTAATTCATCTAGCCTTCCAAATATTTAAGGATATGCTCTGAGTGAAGTAAACGGAATTACGTGGAGAAGATAAAAAGTGTTTTCTGAACTTCAACATCAGGAGCCCAAAATACCCTGAAAAGCTAAACGTAATGAGGCATGTATCAAGCTGGTGCCTGGGTTTGAGGTTCCCTCTACTTTTTCTGAGATTTCCCTTGTTTGTCGAATAATTAATCTTCTCCCAAAATACCTAACTTACTACTCCTCTGCAATGGAAAACTCCACCAGGGTGGAGACCAAGTCTGTTTTGTTCACCACCATTTCCCTGGAACTCAGCACAGATCTCAGCACATAGTAGATGACCAATAAATATTTATTGAATAAATGAAAGAATATCTAATATTTCAGAGAAAGGACAGAAGTTGTATTTGCTCATATTCAGCCGGAATAGAACTGATATTTGAGAAGGGGAAAGCCTGGGAGGTTAGAGGAATCATTCCTTTGCCTTTTATTTGGGAAATAAAGCAAATTTAAGTGTACCGTTCACCCAGCAAATATTTACTGAGTGCACATGTGCTCATAATGTTTGGTGTCCATTCTGCCTTTTATAACTCTGTTTAGATCTTTCCTTGGATCAGCCTAATTATAAATAATGTAAATAAAAAGGACTTCTACTGAACTTTTGAAGTATTTGTAGAGAATGTTTCTTGTTAACATCAAACAGAACCAGTTTTACCTTAAGCCAAGCTTATCAAATATTTTCTAATATATTGTTTCCAAGCACAAGGATTGGCACATTTTCCCATAGAGCAAGTTCTAGTAATAATATCTATTGTTTGTATGCAACACAAATTCAATAAAGGGCTTTCTTTTTCTTTTATTAATATAAGTGGACCTCAACCTTAGTTATAAACAAGACACACCTGGGAACTTGTTTAAAATGCAGAACCCAGGTCCACATACTGTGGGAATTCAGATACTCAAGATCTTAGCTGGAACATGAGAAATGACATTTCTAGTAAGCACCCTCTGAAAAACAAAGCCTAAATTATTTGCCTGGAATATAATTATCTAGGCTCTGGTCCATTGCCCAGGGCAAACTTCATTAATTATATCCTCATTAATAAGGACCAGAGACTAATGCAGCGATATGTAGCAATCAGTGTCAACATTAATTGAAATTTAGATCTGATGTCTCTCCTTTCTTTGAGCAGTTTTCCCATGTTTAGAGTAGAGGACTTCTTTAATGATTTGTGACAGGAAGATGTGAGGGAGATAATTTGCAAGTAATTGTTGCGTGTGTTTCCACTTAGGATGCCTTTCTTCCCAAGCCTGTGCGCTGTGGCTTTTGAGCTCTGTGGAGGGCATTGTTGGGATAGGGCCCCAGCTCCCTGCAACTCAGCCGTAGTGGAGGTTGACGTTCATGTCTATGCAGTGAGAAGTCTGCCCAGGAACCAGTTCATTTGATTCTCACGACCTCCCTGCCCGCTCTCCTTCCAATTTTCATGAAGTTTGGATCTCTTTCAGGCAATGCACGTTGAGCAGGAGGTTAAAAAGTTGAAGAGAATCCACAGGCAGTATCTATTATGGCGGAAGGGGTCATAGAAGGAATTCTGTGTATTCAACATAAAGAAAATTATATGTATTTGGTGGAAGTTCCGGGGATGGCAAGGATGGGGTGTCAAGGGACCATGATTCCTCAGAGTTGCAGCCAAATATTTGAAGGGCTGTCATGTGGAAGCCACAGTTAAGCCCCCGTGGGCTACTCCAGAGCCAAACTAGGGCCAATGAACAGACAGGCAGGAAGAAGTATTCTTACTCAATATGTGAATTTTTAAAAATAACAACTATAGCTCTTTAAAAAGCCAATGGTTAATTTTCCTGAGTTCTATACAGATTCTAATTATCAGCCTTTTATCAGTTGTGTAGCATGCAAATATTTTCTCCCATTCTGTAGGTTGTCTATTTGCTTTAATGATTGTTTCCTTGGCTGTGCAGAAGCTTTTTAATTTTATCAGGTTCCACTTACTTATTTTCGCTGTTGCTTTTGGGGTCTTGTTCATAAGTTCTTTGCCTAGGCCGGTATATATATAAGAGTTTTTCCAATGTTTTCTTCTAAAATTCTTTATGGTTTCATGTCTTTGGTTTAAGTCTGTTACCCATCATGAGATGATTTTTGTGAGAGGTGAGAGGTGCGGATCCTGTTTCAGTTGTCTGCATGAGGCTATCCAGTTTTCCCAGCACCATTTATTGAATAGGGATTCTTTTCCCCAGTGTATGCTTTTGTTTGCTTTGTCAAAGGTCAGATGGCTATATGAGGATGGTTTTATATCTGGGATTAAAAAGTGAGCAAAGGACATGAACAGAAAGTATTCAAAAGAAGACAGACTAATGGCCAAAAAACATATTAAAATTGCTCAACATCTCTAATCAACAGGGAAATGCAAATCAAAACCACAATGAGATATCACTTAATTCCAGTGAGAAGGGCTTTTATCAAAAAATCCCAAAACAACAAATGTTGGCGTGGATGCAGGGAGATAGGAACACTCATACACTGCTGGTAGGACTGCAAATTAATACAACCTCTATGGAAAGTAATATGGAGATACCTCAGGAAGAAGACATTCTATAATAAAGACATCTACACCTAAATGTTTATAGCAGCACAATTCACAATTGCAAAGATGTAGAAACAACCCAAGTGCCCATCGATTCATGAGTGGATTAATAAAATGTGGTATATATATACCATGGAGTACTACTCAGCCATAAAAAATGATAAACTACCTATTGTATTATCCTGGATGGAGCCGGAGCCCATCCTTCTAAATGAAGTATCACAAGAATGGAAAAACAAACACCACATATACTCACCATCAAATTGACACTAATCGATCAACACTTACGGGCACATATGGAAGTAACATTCATCAGGTGTCAGTCAGGTGGGAGAGGTGAGGAGTGTATGGGTAAATTCACACCTAGTGGATGTGGTGTGCATTTTCTGGGGGATGGGCATGCTTATAGCTCTGACTTGGGTTGGTGCAAAGGCAATATATGTAACCAAAGTGTTTTTACCTCCATAATATTCTGAAACTTAAAAAAGTTTTTAAAAATTTAAAAATAAAACAAAATAAATTTAAAACACACACGCACACACCCACACACACACACATGCACACAAAGTGAACAGTATTCAGAATACATAACTCCATAGAGACATTGCAGATTAGTGGTTGCCAGGGCTGGGGTGGAGGGAGGAAGGGGCAACAGCTCATTTTAATGAGTACGGGGTTGCGTTGGGGGGCAATGAAAATGTTTTGGAACTGGATAGAGCTGGTGGTTGTAAAACTTTGTGAATGTACTAAATGCTACTGAATTGTGCCTTTAACATGGTTAATTTTATGTTATGTGAATTTCACCTCAATTAAAAGAAATGAATTAGCAGAGGAATTATTTGAAATGGAGATTTAAAAAACTCTACTTGCTTTAAAACTATTTGATGAATGAATTCAGTTTGTGGTTAAGTCTAAATCAATAAAAATCCAACATTATTCTCATAAACAAAAAAGTGCATGGATTGATTCACGGTATATTAGGCTCATTATCTCAGAGAAAATATGTCAGTGAAGGTTTTGTGATTTTTCTTCAAGGAGACAAAAAAGAGACATCTGCATTGGGTGGAAGGTGGCACCATGTATGATCCAAGTTAGTTTGCTTTTCTTTTAAAAAAACGTAATCTGTTTTCCTTAAAATAGTTTCATTTTGGTTACAAAAATTCCATTGCTATTTGTAGAAAATTTGGAGAGAAATCAGAAAACATTAATGAGAAATGCAAATAACTTTCAATGACTATATAATGGAACACATATGTGTATTCAAAGTACTTAACTATTCTTCTACTTAGGTTGCTTCCAGTTTTCAGTCTTATAAGGAATACTGTTATGAAACTGTGTACAGGCTCATTTCAGGTTATTACAATAAGACAGGTAACCAGAAGTAGAATTAGTTTGTCACTAAGAGACTTTTGAACTCTAATATTTGGTGAGTTTGAGTATAGTTGGCGCTCTATATCCATGGGTTCTACGTCAGTGGATTCAACCAACGGCTGATCAAAAATATTTGTGGAAAAATGCTAAACGATAAAAAATAATATAACAATAAAAATAATGCAAAAAATACAATATAACAGCTATTTACATAGCATTTACATTGTGTTAGGTATTATAAGTAATATAGAGATGACAGAGTGTAGGGGAGGATGTACACAGGTTTTATGCAAACGTATGCCATTTTATATTAGAGACCTGAGCGTCTGTGGATTTTGGTATCTGCAGGGGGTCCTGGAATCAATTGCCCTTGGATACTTAGGGGTGATTTAGCAAATCAAGTGTCTGTGGTCCAGGGAAAGATGGATGAGGAAGCTGCTGCAGCCACTAATAAAAATGAGTATAGAAACTGACACTTCAGATCTCCTGACGGGGCAGAGAAGCCAGCAGACCAGACAGAAGTTTAGCAGAGGCAGAGAAAAGAGCGTTGATCGGCTTTCCATCTTCTCGGGACACCTATCAAACCATTTAATTGCGATATTTGCTCAGGCAAATGGTTTTTAAGCATAATAGATTTTTGTTTGAAGACCCAGTTACTGTTTCAATGCGGGGGAACAGTGAGAGGCAAAGGAAGATTATTTGAGGTTGGTTCTTCTCAAAATAAATACAGAAGAATTTGCTGGTGCAGAATGAAGAACTTAGTGAATAGAGCTTTAGTATGAAAACATCTAACAGTGTGTAAAATAAATACCTATTTATAAGAGAAAAGTCTTAGCATCAAATAGGATAATATCCTTCAATATTAATAGAAAGTACAAGATGTAAAGAAATGATTTGTTTGGATAACTTAGGAACAAGCTAGTAGAACAATTCTGGAACTTATAACTACACCCGTTTTCTTACTACTAGGGCCCTTTTCCTCTTTTCACAACTCTTAGTAATCTTGATCAGAGTTTCTTAAAGGGAGGTTCCCTGACTAATAGTATCAACATCACCTGGGAAGAAATGCAAATTTTTGCACCCTCTCTCCCATCCCACTACCCAGACCTACTGAATTAGAAACTCTGAGGAGGAGATTTGGTGCTTTGGAGCCCAGCAATCTGTTTTTAACAAGCCCTCCAGATAATTCTGGGTTTTTTGTACATGAGCTTTCCATTACATGACATATAGCTAGAGAACTTTAATGATAATGTTTAAATAATTCAATGCAATTTACTCTGCTCTCCATTAAATGCAATACATTCTTACTTCTCTGAGACATTGATTTTAAAGAAAAATGATAAAAGCAATACAACATCTGAGATCCTACTTGCTTTAAGCACTACATATAAAAAATGTCTTAAAAATCATTCCATATAAAGTTTTCATGTAACACACATTCATAGTTCAGTTCGTTGGTAGAATTTGTTACAAATTTCCCTTAAGTTATAGTTCAAAAAGGTAATGCCCTCATATTAGTAGACATTTAATATTCTCTGTAATCCCAATCACTGTTCCTGAGCTCTCCATTTTAAAGTACTCCACTTCAACACTTTCAATTATATATAAATTCATTCATTCTCAACAAATACTTATTGTGAACCTACTATGTGCCAGGTATGTTGCAGCCACTAGAAATACAGCAGAGATGGTCCCACTTTTCCTAGAAGTTACATTCTAGTGATGGTACACAGATAATAAACTAGTAAATGACATAAAAGTAAGATATTTTCAGATAGCAGGAAGTACTATGAAGAACATGAAACAAGATGATGGGGGAGAGAATGATTTGGGCTAGGATGTCATTAGATTGAGTGGTTGTGGGGGGGCCTCTCTAAGGAGGAATATACAACCTGAGGCCTGAATAGCAAGAAATGATTTCTCGGAAGAGGGAACAGATAGCGTAGGGATGAACTGGGATGGGGACAAACTTGTCCAGCCCTTAGAAGATGAAGGCCAGTGTGGCTAGAGCCTAGTGGGCTAGCCGGACAGTATGAAGAGATGGGAATGAGGCAGATGGAGACCAGAGCATGAATGACCCGATGGGCTATGATAAAGTGTTTGGATTCTATTGTATGTTTAGCGAGAAGCCATTACAGGGTTTAAAGTAGCAAATTGACATGATCTAATTTTATGTCTCAAAAACTTAGAACACTTACTGCTTTACAGAGAAAGGAAGGTATATTGGTGAGAATGGAAGTGGAAGATCATTTAGGAGGCTATTGGCATAATCTATAAATGAGAAGTCATGGTGGATTGCGCTAGGGTGATAGCAGTGGAGAAAAAGAGAAGGAAATGGCTTTAGGACATGTTTCAGGGATAAAAGAACATGATGTATATTCCATTAGATGTGAGAGTGAAACCAAGTTTTTGGAGTAAGAAAAACTAGAGGAACAGGGGGTTGGGGGCCAAAATCAAGGATTCAGTTTTGGCCACGTTAAGTTTGAGATGTCTATCAGATATCCAAGTGGAAAACTCAGGTAAGTTGTTGAATATAAGTCTAAAGTTGAGGTGACAGTGAGATGTACACATTGGGTGAGCAACAATGTTTAAAGTTAGGGATGCAGATGAACATATTTAGACAGAACTGGAGAAGAAGAAGAGCTAAGAACACAGCTCCGGGGCCCTCCAACTTTAAAAAGTCACACAGAGAAGGAGGAACCAGAAGAGAAGAATGAGAAAGAACAGCCAGAAGTGACCAGGTTAAATGGGGAAGGAGTGGTATCACATAAGCCAAGAGAAGAAGTTGTTAGAGGAAAGACTGGTCAGCTCTTTAGAATGCAATTGAGATCAAGCAAGTGGAGAGACAAAAATGGCCAGTGGATTTGACAACATGGAGGTCACTGTGGACTTTATCAAGAGCGATTTCAGTAGAGATGTTCAAGAAGGAAGCCACTCTCGCTAAGGATGAGGAGAGAACGAGAGGCTTGGAAGTAGGAACAGTAACTCAGTAAGTATAAGCAATACTTTTTGGAAATTTTGCCACGGACTGAAAGGGTAGCTGGAATGGGGAGGGGGAACAGATGGTCAAGTTAGGGAAGGGGTGTGGATAATTTCGGTGCAAGTGATATGCAGTTGTGCTGTTAATCTTGTTCTTCAATGAAACAACAAATGATTCCAACAAATCCTATAAGTCCTCAAACATATCATACTCTCACCAGTCTAATCAATTGGATAACTTCTTCCACTCATAGTCTTGAGTATTTTACTAAATTATGTTTATTAAATGGACCTGTTAGTCCAACTCCTTTTTGCCTCACTATCCCTCTCCATGGTTTAAAATATTAATCTCTGTTACTTTCCTCCCTTTTAATGAGGCCAAAATACATCAGAATTAAACAATATCTCAGAAGCGCTGTAAGTCTCTTGGAAGTACCCTATATCAGCCAGCCTTTTACTATTTTTTCCTCATTCACTCATTTCCTTTCTCTCTCTGGGAGGGCACTTTTGAGATTACATGAGGTTGGAATTTATGAGTTAAACAACACAAATACTTAACACAGTACTAGCACTTAAAGAAAAAGGGATAGGGGTCATTGCAAAATATTGTAAATTTTGGGACTAACAATTTGGTTTTGTGGGCTTTCTTCCTGAGGCTGTGTTCCAGAGAGGGCAATAAAGAGTAAAACTCATTAGTGCATCATTATCTTTTGTCTGAAGGAAACAATGTGTGGTTTCTGGGCAGCCCACTTGGTGTTTGCATTGGTCCTGGAAATATTTCAAACCAACTATATTGTTTGAACAATTCCCCTTCTCCAAAATGAAAAGGACCACCACTAAACCACGGAGTTGATGCTAAATTACTAGGTGATGACTCCTCTGGCTCCTAAAGGTTTCTAGATCTCAGTCATTGAAATCATGGATCTTTCTAATGTGAAAGATCTAAGACTTTATGACAGACCTCCCATGCAGTGCCCTGCCCCATGCCCCCCGTATGCTCTGTGGACTTCTGAGAAGTTTGGTTTGCAATCAAGGTCATTGAGCTCTCTCCAACCCTTTTTTTTCCTTAAGAGATGGGGTCTTGCTATGTTGCCCAGGTTGACCTTGAACTCCTGGGCTTAAGTGTTCCTCCTCCCTTGACCTCCTTCAGTACCTGGGACTACAGGCATGTGCCACCGTGCCTGGCATAACCCTGACTTTTAATAGCAATTCTTTAGGAACTGCAAAATTGCCTTAGATCAAATCTGCGTAATTACTATGAGTAACTATATAATTGATTAATAGATTTGATAATAAAATCCAGTCTGATTTCTCTTTATCAAAATGAAGCATTAGATGGATATTGGCAATTTTATTTGTAATCTGTTATTCCCTAAACTTACATATCTTCCTTGGGGATTTCATTAGGCCTTTTTTGTTTTGAATGGTGATAATCAGAAGAGCATTTATAAGGAAACCATAAAAACACATTTGAGGCCATCTGGGAAGAAAATTCCTTTCATAAGGAATTCCAGTAAGTATAATGCCATATATGGTGTCTCTCCAAAAGAATATTATTTGATTTGCTGCTTCTTGTAATCTCTTGTCTAGATTTAAACAACAGAAATGATTACCTATCTCTTGGTTTGTATTATTGCCCAATTATGAGAAAGTTTCAGGGTTTTAATGTCAGAGATCTAGTAAACTCTAAATGCTAGAAGAGTCAGCATATAGTAACTGAGCCTTGATTCTGAACCTGAATTGTGGGTTTTAATTTTTGTTATTATTATCATACAATCTAATGATGTATTAATAGCATATATTAGAAGATGGTAGTCAGGCAGGGTGATTTTGAGTATGAGCCCTGGAGCTAGATCACCTGGGCTCTAGCCCCATTTTGGATACTTACTATTATACTAATGAACACGTTAGTAAGTTTTTAAATCTCTTTGTGCCAGGGTTTTCTCATCTATTAATTGGGGAAAAGAATACCACCTGCTCATAATGTTATGGTGAGGATTAAATAATATAAATCTTTCAGAATAAGTAGGTTTCTCAATAAATATTTGTCAAAAAACCCCACAAAGTCCCATTTTCCAGACAAGAAAACTGAGCTTCCACCACTATTAAGAGCCAGGATTCAAACTTATGACTTTCTGACTAGAAGTTTCTTGCTTTTTACTAATATGTCACAATGACCTCCCTTTACCTTTTTATAGTTTAGCAATGTTCCTTTCTTATTGCATTATTTTAACTATCTAAGGAAAACTGTAAAATAAATAATATTTAAAAATTGAAACTATCCATTGTTGGGTCATCTTGAAATTTTTAGTAAATTTTGTGCAAAGAGAACCACAGTTTTGGTTTTCACTAAGTCCTACGAATTATGGAGATGATCCTTTATGCAATCTTATTTATTTGGAAGGTTTATCTCACAAATACAAAATGACTCAGACTTCCCAGCCCTCTCAATGGGAATTATAGTAGTGATGCTGTGATAAACCATAACATGTATTCTTACTTCTTTTTGGGCTAAGAGGCTACATAGTCTAACAGTTTAAGGAAATACACAATACAGACAATGAAAAATGATAGACAATGGAAACTTGGAAGGTGGGGGAGGAGGAGGGTGGAAGAGAGAAAATACGGTACCCTAAAGCAATCTATGCATGTAACAAAATTACATTTGTGTCCCATAAATTTACATAAATATAAAAGAAAATGAGCACTAAAATTCTCTTAAATCCATTCATCAAACCGTACTTACTGAAGAGTTTACTATATGTTTCAAGAAGTGGTTCCCAAATTAATTTTGCTAGTCATGGCACACGTGCCCAAGCACAGAGACGCGAACACACAAATCAGATAGCTCCTGGGGGTCCAATATGAGTACGTTCATACCTCAGGGCCAAGAATTCTGGGGCTTGGCTCCAGGCCTCTCCTGGCCATCCTCAATTTCCGAGGCACATTTATAATGTCTGACATGTGGATTAGCAAACTCTTCAATAAATTCAAGAGGCATTCCCTGATTTTTTAAAAAAATTATGATTGTGTTGAAAATAACAAAAATTGTGAAATGTGACATTATAGCTAGAAACACACATAGTGCCAGCAGACAATAGGAATCCTACTATATAGACCCGCAAAGTAATTCCCCAGCTTTCAAAAGCCCAAATCCTATGTGGCATCAATAAAAGGCATTTCGGAGATGCTGAGAAAGTGAAGGCCCTACTTTATCAAGCACCAAGTTCCCCAGCAATGTTACTTCTATGCAGTTTCACAGTAAGGACAAAATTTCATAATTCCTGCAAATCATGCCTGTTAAACTCCTTTCACATCAGCCAAAGAGTTGGTTTTCACATATCTAAAGATACCAATTTCTCCCAACTAAATCGGGGTGTAGTTGACCTACGTGTGCTGTGGGAAGGTATGCATATGCTTGGAAGGGCAAGAGAATAAAGAGACGGTGGTGCAGAAGCAAAAATCATAATTTTGGAATATCATCATCTAATTTTATTATGGATTGAAGAGATAAGGCTAATTAAATCATTCGTGAAAGGCAAAAATCAATAACTTGTCTTGATACTTGCACTCGCTTTTTCTTTAAAGGGCGTACAAAAATTTCTAGCAGAAAATACATCCTTAGTTTATATTGTGGGAAGAGAAATGTGTTTTCTCCTTTTCTTTTTTTTTTTTTTTTTAACTTTTTATCTATTAACTCTTCCCATGTTTGAAGGTCAGAGTTGACAATTGAAGTTTTTGGATTTGCTGTCTAGACGAATTCATAAGAACAGGTAACTCTACTTGAAAATTATGCTTCGATCAAAGAACTATATTTCATTCAGAAACATCCATCTCACAAAAAGAAACATCCTTTTCCATGGCAACAAATTTCACTCTCATCCTACCCCAAAATTTGTTCTGTGGGTCAAAAGAGGCTTTGTATAAAAATTTGCATGCATGGTTTGGCACTACTAAACATTGCAAATTGGAAAACAGAAACTCTCAAAGTATGTATCGTCTTTACAAATGACAGCTTGTTTATATTTCTTGATGAATTTATTTCTTGACAGAAGTTCAGTTCATTCTAAAGACCAGTGTTCTTATGGGTTTTCAGGGTGCATTAAATTTTTGTTCTTGTTGATGGTGTGCTGCTTTTTCCAGGTTTCCTGAGTATTGGGAAGGAACAAAGCTGATTGTCAGCTTCAAGACAATGGTCTTGGTGGAAGCCAAATTTTAGGAATTGATTCATTTTATACGTATTAGGCTGAAAGCTCTTAAGTATGTGAAGGAATCTTACAATGGGTTCTTTCAAAAAGCTGATATTTTTGGAAGGTGAAGATTTGCTCCCTAACTTTTCTAACTGTATGATTCACATACTAGTTTAAGGAAAAACAAAGATTAGTGATGTGTATGGGGCTACTTGCTCACACAATGAATGCTCATAGACTGGGCTAATTGGTATTTTTTCTCACCCTGCCCATGGTAATACAGGTAGATCCTTGCTGATGTCACTGTTTGGATTGGCTTTGCTATCATAACTTTCTTCTAACTTCTGTTTTTCTTTTTTCTTTCTTTTTGCCATTACTATGTTCTCATGTTTCTTATCTTTCCTGGTAATAGGACTTATCTTTTATGACCACCGCTTTCCAGAAATAAAATTGCCTTATTCTCATTGATAAACCAACCAATGATACTAAGGTTCAATGTTCATTTTTGGACTCTTGGTCAAGTTAAACTGGCTATTAGCACACATGGTATTCACTTAACACTTTTTTAAAGCTCTGAAACCATATTTAGATTGATAGAGATTAAATATTCTTTCTTCCCCCATCCTTTTATTTCTCATAGTTTCCTGAAACTAATCCTTATTCTTTGTCTAGTGTGTACTGGGAACAAAAAGATACAGTTCTTTTTCTTGATGATTTTCTACCAGCAAAATTCAAAGAAAAATGAAAAAGACTTACCAATGGTGTACAAAAAGGTCATCAACTTTTAGTCAGAAGTTGTCTCCCATTTACAAAAGTTAGCTCAAACTCACTTCAGGAAATATTTTTGTGTGTATATGAGTATCCCAAGACCCTCTCTGTCTCTCTCTCTCTCTGGCAACTCATCACTGTTTTTGCATTTTTCGTAGGCTCAATTACCCTAATTTGCTCTTAAAGCCTTTGAGTGAAGGACTCATGTCTTAGACTTGGATGGGCCACAGTGGTCAACTAGTCCATTCTCCTTCAAACACAGGACTCCATGCTGCAGAATACAGTGGGACAAATAACCACCCTGACCTTGACTCTCTTTTTTTCACAAAAAGGTCACAGCTGAATGAGACTCTAGGACAGTGTGGAGTGGACTCTACTTACAGATAAGCTGCTTTGAGGAATATGTATAAAATGGATGTTTCGTGAGAGTGTTTTCTTCCCATCCAGATTATAAATTAATTGAGTGCTGGAATTTATACACACACACACACACACACACACATCTTTTATAATTTTTTGTGTAATATTCTGTATTAGTAGGCAAAAAAAGGCCTTTTTTTTCTTTTTGCCAAGTTTAGCTTAGAACCAACAATCTGGTTCAGTGGCCTGTGCTTTGAGTTTTTGGAACAACAAAAAAGATAGAATAAAGTACTAAAATAAATTCTTCATACATTGTGTTTCAGTAAAATTTGCTTTTGACCCCACTAATTTCCATCTCTGAGTCCCTTGCTCTCTTCCGTTCTCCTTGCTGTAGGTTATAAAGTCTTTGTAGTTTTTCAGGTTCTGTCTTGTGGGTGATAGAATCAACTTAAAAATGTCCACACACAAAGACATTAATATGTTCTCTCTTTCCCCTGGTTTCTCATTTTTAGATATTTCAAAAATGAAATAGGAAAAGGTAATTGGTATCCCCCAAAAAAGCCCGAGTGGTGAAATGTCAGGTGTTAATGGCATCTGTTAGAATATTGTCTATTCACAATGGAAAGCTTTCCTGAGGTCTCTTGTGTTGTGGTTAAAATGGCCCTTTCTACCTGGAAGGCCACCCACATTTAATACACATTGGTGGTCACATAAGTGACGTATGCTTTTTTCTGTAGTGTGTTTTTTAAATATAATTTTAAATCCAAAACAATAACCAAAATTTCAAAGAAAATCCTGAAATGAGGAGGAAAAGGTAGGTAGAGAAAGAGCCCACACTGAAATGAAAGAGTAACTATAGAACACAGCCTCTTGAAATGCGTCTGCCAGGCAAAGCCATGAAGAACACTCTGGGCAAAGCCCCCACCTTGATCACAACGACTTTGGCTTCTGGCACATTCAAGGCTCCACTGAATGCTTTGCCTTGGTAAGGCAGTTTTGGCACAGTAGTAATTAAGAGGGATAGTAGAGATTTAATGGTAAATACATTTTACAGCCTTTCTGTTAATATTAACATCTAGTGGTAATACAGAACAGGAACCACTAATAATGAAAATTTACAGTAAATTTAAGCAATGATTCCAGAGAAATCTTTAGAAGTCCTTAGAGAAAGTCACCATTGTCAGCAGTAAAAGGCACCTCTATGCTATCAGTTCCTTTTATAAGAATGTTTGTCCTGGGCCCTGACAAAATATTAGCTTACACGTGTATAACTTCTAGTAATTTAGGTTACAATTTCCTCCGGTGTTTGCTAAGACCAAAGCCTGTTTGGTCAGATACAATACATTGAAATTCCACGCCCTTATGTTACTCTATTGTTTGGAGGACCTTTCCAAGAAAGAACACTTCATCCATGTTGAAACAACTCCCATATTAATAGATGTCCTTGAGCTTTTCAAAAGAACAAGGAGCTATAGGGAAGAAACAAAACAAACAAGCAAAATGAAAGATTTTTCTTCACAACTCCTAAAAGATTTCTTTTTAAAGAGATTCAACAATAACTTTTTAAAAAGAATAGACGACAATGCTACTTATTTATTTTTGAATGAATAGTGTATGTAAATGTAGGAACATCATTCAACAATTAGGAAATGGAATATAGTGAAAAGTTTCTAGCCCTCCCTAACCCTTAGTCCAACGGGTATATGATACAACCAGTTTCTGATCATTGTTCTAAAGCAGAGTTTCTCAACTTTGGCACTATTAACATTTTGGGCTGGACAATTCTATGCTGTGGAGAGCTGTCCTGTATATTATTTAGTAGCATAGAATGTTTAGTAGCATCCTGGCTTCTACCTATTAGATACTAGTAGCAGTCCCTCCCTCTCTCCCCAGATAGGACACCAAAAATATTCCCCAGACATTCCCAAATGTCCTTCAAGGAGACATTTAACAATGTATCTAAAGAAAACTATAAACAATACATAAAGAGCATTCTCACTGTTTGGGGGAGCTGCGAAGTCATTCATTAAGTGCGTTGTGAAAACGTATTTAGCTGGTAACTTATTGATGATCCTTTATATATATTTTTGCATTATTTGCAGTTACATGCAGGGCTGTAATAAAAAATTTTATACATAGGTGTTTGAAATATATAAAATTTTGACTTTAATATAAATTCCTAGAAGAAAAACTGCTAGGTGAAAGGCTGTGTGTTCAAACAGTCTTCTTTAAAGAACCTACAAATTTACTTTCTCAGCAATAATAGATTCTTGCCAACATAGTGTATTGTTAACATTTGGATTTTTGCCAACCTCATAGGTAAAAATTGGTAGCTCACCGTTTTTTTAATTTTCATTCCCACATTAAGAGGTTAAGTAACTTTTCATTTGTTTAAGATCTCTTTGTATATCTTTTTATGAAATGTCTATTTATATCTTTTACTCATTTAGATTGATTTTCAGAAGCCATTTACATAGTATGCTCTGTGTCTATAACATGTATTACAATATCTTTTCATCCAGTTCGTTGTCTTTTGATTTGATTTGCTTATGGAACAGAATGACGAGTTCATAAAAAATGTAGATAACATATGGGAATTCAGGATGTGATTATGGCAGCATTTTGAATCAGTGAGGAATTATAGATTATATAATAAACAACTGATAAGTCATTTGTAAATTACAGAGTTGAGTCGATGGCTCACATTACACCAGTATAAATTCCCCGTGGACAGGAGATTTAGCTGAAAAAAAAAAGTATCAGAAGAAGCCACAGAAGAAGTATTTTTTTTTTAATAATCTGGTTGTAGAGAAAGCTTTCCCAAGTATGACACAAAACAAAAAAGCCATACTAGACTGAAATGAGTTTATTTTTTGATGACCTTTCTTTTACACCCTTTTTCCCTACCATGATTTTCTGAACTAGTTCCAAGACAAAAATAGCCGTATCAGCAGGGCCTCAGTCCCTTTTAGCAGGAGCCCAAAGTGACCTCGTGATAATGATGTTGCAGCAAAAGGATTAAACAGCGGGGCTGGGAGCAGCTCCGAGCTGCGGAAAGCCCACGGGCTTTGGGGTCAGGCAGGCCTGGTTCTCATCTGCCGTCCCAGCTACCAAGAGACACCATGACCTTGGGTGATTCACACAACCACAGTCACTCTGAGTCCCGGTTTTCCCACTTTCTCAGGAAGCTCAGCTAAATCGATGTGGTTACGATGTGTAAAGCACCTGGTGGTGTAGGCTCTAAATGACTGGAACTCGCTCCCCTCCTCTCCCTTCTCCCTTAAACACTGGACTCGGTACAAACTTCTGCCTCTTTCTCAGTTACTCTCTGGGCAGGAGATGTTGTCGTGATTTCTTACCTCCTGACTGCATGGCTGGGCCCTGGTGCTCAGTCTCCATTTAGGGATGTGTTGCATGCAGGTCTGTGGTTCCTCCCTTGTCCCCTCTCTGGAGCCCCTCCTCGGGAGAGATGAGCAGCAGACCCCAAGGATGGTTCCTAAGGCTCTCCTGCTTTCAGCCCAAAGCCACGAGACGCTTTTCTAGAAAGCAGGGATATAGCAAGGGTTCTGCCTCAGAAACCTGTAATCTTCTGGTATTTGTTTGCCATTGCTGCCGTAGCAAATGACCACAATTTAGTGGCTTCGAACAACGTGAATTTATTATCTTACAGTTCTGCCAAGTCTGACATGGGCTTCACTGAACTCGAGTCAAGGTGTCAACAGGGCTGTGTTCCTTTCTTGATTTTCCAGTGGAAACTCATTTCCTTGCTTTTTTCCAGCTTCCAGAGGCTGTCCGCGTGCATCAGCTCAGGCTCATTGTTCATCTTCGAAGTCAGCAATGCTGCATCTCTAGGACCGTTCTTCTGTAGCCACATCTCCCCTCTGACCACAGCCAAGAAAAGTTCTCCTCCTGGAAGGACTCTTGTGTTTATACTGGGCCCACCTGGATTTTCCAGGCTAATCTTTCCTTCGCAAGGTCCTTAATCCCAACTATAAAGTCTCTTTTGCCAGGTAAGGTAACGCATTCATGGATTCCGGGGATTAGGATGTGGGCATTTTAGGAGAGGGGCATTATTTTATCTACCACACCTCGTTAATGTGATTCTGGGACCCAGGTGGTGGGCAATTCATCCTGAGACATAGATGTCACATTTTATTATATCATGCCGTGACAATAAGTGCATTGGTTGGGTGGCTTTGGGGTGATTATTTTGTCAAAATTAAGGCGTTTCCCCAAACAGTCCACGAGTTCGATGCGCTGGTTTCTGCAGAAATCAAAGCGACTCAACCTCCACTCTGCCTTTACCACTAATCCAGTGAGCATTTAAAGCCGTGTTCTCCCTGGCCTGCTTGGCCATGCAGTCGAGCGATCCAAAGAGCCCTGGTGCAGCTGCTCACCTCAGTGCCATGGCCTGGATCAGGTTACTCTTGCCTTCTTCTCTAATTTGGCTCCCTCCCAAGAAGAACTTTGATTTAAATATTCTCTTACTGATCTACCAGGCACTCTTTGACCCCCATCTGTCTTTGAGGCAATTCCAAATCTCTATGCTTATGTGGACGTGCCTTCAAGAGCATATAATAGACAGTTGCACATTGTTCTTTCATTGTTCAAAAAAAAAAAAAAAAAAAAGAAGTCGTTCGATATTTGTGCTCAACCAAAAAAAAAAAGTGGATTCGAATGTTGCCAGGTTAAAAACTGCATTTCTAAACGGCTTTTCTGAGCATATGAAGAGATGGCCTAAGTGCACTGGCTGGAGAGAAACTTGAACCTTTATGTTGGGGTCAGTTATCTTGTTACCTTTTAACCCTATTAGCTGATGTTCCACTAGCTAAGCAATGCTTACGAATAGCTATCCTCAAAGCCCAGATGAGTGCGATGGTTGAGAAGTAAAGGAAGAGAAACAGGAAGAGAGCTGCTGGCCAGGAAGGAGCAATGAAGTCCACTCTGGGGAGAGGATTCATCTTCAGTGTCCATCCTTTGTATCCATGACATGTTGGCTAATCCTGTTCTAAATCTGTTGGCATTTTTTCTACTTATCTCAGCAGCCCAGATATGAAAC
>RJWJ010011515.1:0-44147 GCA_004363605.1 Indri indri | reverse complement strand
TTCTCTGGATTCTTAGAGATATATGAGAGTATTTTATAATATTACATTAAAATTTTTAAACATGGCCATTTTGAACACATTCCAAACATAAAATTAATTTCAGTCTTCTTTTCCCTCTGGTTCATTGCTTCTAATGGTTATCTTTTTATTCATTTTACCTTGACATAATCTATTCCTCTCAATGTTCCACTCTGGTTTACAATATTCAAGAAATTCCCTTAAAGTTTTTCTTTTCCAAAAATGTTTGAGGGAGAGGGCAACTTCTATAAAAAGCATGTAAAACATAGTTTTAAAAATATATGTATTAATATATACGCACACACATGAACATATAATCACACATGAAAGGAGTATATTAATTTCACCATTCTACCTCTAATTAAGAAATCTGTGTCAGTTGGGTCAAAAGAGTCAGTAGCTAAGTGAGCTCCTCATCTGGGACATAGTGTCGGCCTCTGCATTGACATTTGGGGGATGAGGCAGTGATACACTCATCTCTAAGAGTTATAATCCTCCTCTCAGCTCTCCTGAGCAATAGCAACAATATTTTCTTGGATCTTCTCAGCACTAGTCTCTTATTTGCCAGTTTTGTTATTCTAGTTACATGTAGTTACTGCTTCATTTAACATTAATTCTGTTTTTAACCAAGTATCCAACACTTGAACAATGAAACACTCTTGACCATTGTTTTAGTCAGGGTTCTCCAGAGAGAACCAGTAGAATATAGAGAGATAGAAAAAGGAATTTATCAGAGGAATTCGCTCACTTGATTATGGATGCAAAGACCCACAATAGGCCATCTGCAAGATGGAGAACCAGCAAATCTGGTAGCGTGGCGTAGTCCAAGTCTGAAGGCCTCAGAACCAAAGAAACTGATGTAACTCTCAATCTGAAACTGAAACCCCAAGAGCTCAGGGGCTGGGGGCCACTGATGTGAGTCCCAAAGACCAGAGGGCAGGGAACCAGGCCCTTTGTGTCCAAGGGCAGGAATCAATGTCCTGGTTCTGGAAGAGAGAGAAAATTAGCCCTTTCTCCAAATTTTTATTATCTCATCCAGTTTCCAGCTGATTGGATAGTGCCTGCCCACATTGAAGATGATTTTTCTTCACTCAGTACACTGAATCACATGCCAATCTCCTCTGGAAATACCATCACAGTGACAGACACACAGGCAACACAATCATTCTCATCAAAAGCAAAACCACCTGGCTTTCCCTTTCAGCAGAAGAGGGACAGGCTCAGTACCTACTGAGGCATTGAGAATAATTATGGTTTTACCAGCTATCCGACTATTCCTTAATTGAATCAAGTTAACAACCAAAATCAACCATCACAACCATGAAGAGTAATCCACCTAAATTTTTTTTTCTCAAATATATCATATCTAAGAAGCTCACAAAAGTGGACAAAAGCCTAAACACATGTCCCCAAAGACACTCTATAATGCAATTAATTCAACACATTTATAATTAAGAAAATATATCTTGAAACTCATTTGTTATTAAAAATTACTAACAACAATCTATGCATGAATCAAGCTGGAGGCATTTACCGCGTTATTTTAGAAGAAATGCTCATATGCCAAAATTAGTACTTACCAGGTGGAGTTTGGGCCCCATAAAATTTATCACTGCAAGTAAACAAATTTGTTTCCATTTGCTTCTCTCTCACAATACTGTAAACTGAGAGCGATTACATAGTAATTTTTATCTTTATTATCTGCAGCCAAATATAACATCTGTTACATGGTAAAAAGTCAGTTTTTGATATTGTTAACTAAATAAGATTATATATTACATGATATATAAATACAAATATTGATTTCTGATAATTTATATTAGTAGAGTATATGTAAATTGCTATATTACAAAAATTTGGGGAAAATTCTAAATTAGACATTTCAATAATTTAGGCTGAACTATTAATACTATGTACAGTAAGACATGTTAATTCATAAAACAGAATATTAAAGTGAGAGACACATTAAAAATTTTTAACAATTACATGCCTCTTACATGGTTCTGACATTTTATATTGTTCTAACATAGAACCTTGTATATATATGACTCTAACATTTGCTTTACTAATATTTTACTAGGAAAAACGATTTTTTTTTTCTAATCACTGTATCCACAAGTCTCAGCAGTGTCGGACACACTTCATGTGATCAATGAATTTTATTCCATTTATTATCAAACGCATTTAAGAATGAGTATAAGCATATTTACAAACAAAAATAAATTTAACCCTCAGGAAATAATTAATACAGTGAAAGAATCAAAACTTCAATATTTCAATAAAACTTATAAGCTATAATGATAGAAGAAAAGTGTTTAAATGGATAATAGGAAATGGGTGGCATTTGCTATGATTGGTAAAATATGATATACATTTCTGGAGAAAGAGGTAATTAATATTTTTATGGAATGAAGTGAAAGAGAAGGTAAAACAGAGACACTGAGATAGAAAAATTGACTTTTGCGATATAAGAATAAACCAAAATGTTATGAAAAAACAGAAAAAAAAGCAATGACTAAATTTATATTAAGTAGATAAAAACATACTGCAGAAGAGTTTAGTAACTCAGCACCAGAAATATTAAGGGGGAGGGAATATAAAGACCAAATCTAATTAATTCCATCAGTATAAGGATAATTCAACATCAAGAAATCTTTGAACATAATTTTTTTTATAATACCACACCATGGACAAAATTAGATCAATGAATGTTGAAAATGTATTTGATGAAAAATAACAGCTGCTTGTAAGTGAAGAAATATTAGTGAAAAAACATTAGTGAAGAAACATTAGCCAAATAGTAATAGAATATACATTCAAAAAACCAACCACAAATAATCAAATTTAATTGATATAAAGAAATTATTTAAATTCAATAGTGGCATGTACACTGAAACATTATTTCTCAGCATTTTTGAAGGTGCTGATTAATATAATGACACAACTTTTAAAAAATATATACATTTTAAAAAAGAGAAGTGAACATGATAAGATAGAGACAAAGGCCAAGAAACTCAACTATATCAAATGCACACAAAAGATGGAATAAATATACAAGGGGGCTGAATTTAGAGAATTCAAAAATAGATACAGAGATACAGGTGTATTGATATGTACCTTTTATTATTGGACCATCAACCAATTAAAATGCAAATAAAAATATTATGTCATCCATAATATTGACAAAAATCACAAAATCTTAGATATTTTTAAATCTGATTTGCATTTGTAGTGCTCCAGGTGTTTGGCAGGAACAAATAAAAATTCTTTCTTTAGGAAGACAACTTCACACCTTCAAACTAGGATTTGGGGAATTCCTACAAGCAGTAAGACATGACAATGAGCAGAATAGAAAATAAGTTAACTAAGCACAAGGGAAAAAAGACACCACAAATGAGAAAACCAAAATACAAACAACGATAAAACAGATATCAAACTTGTCCTCATATATTTCAAATATTAAAACTATCTGATACGGACTATTAGAAACTATGGTCACTAAATTTAAAGAAATTTTCTTAAAAAATAAAAATGCCTATAGGTATCAGAATTTTCATAACAGTGACATAGCATATATGAAATCAAATAGAATCAAATAGAACTTACGAAATTGTAAAATAAAGAAGTGGTAAAAATTTTTTCAGTGATTTGGACATAGTTGGAGTGGAAATTAATCAACTAACAGAGATTAGAAAAAATTATACTGAATTCAACAAAGAGAAATGAAAAAAGATAAAATACATAAAAGAGAAGTTAAGTGATGAGGAAGAAAGAGATATATGTTTTAGCCAATACATTTTGTAGATTCAGGAGACTGCAAGAGAGAGAAAAAGGAAAAGACAGAGACTATAGCACAAGAAATAATAGAAGTTATAATGGCTAAGATTTCCCCTCCCCTACCCCAGAAAACAGCTAATGTATGAATAAACATGAACAAACAATGGTATTTAAAATTTTATAGTGATTTTTGTGTACTTAAAATTATAAATATATAGGGATTCATATGCGTTTGAGTGTGGGCCAAGAAATAGATAAATTGAATCAAATTTCTCTAAGACTTTTATAAAAGAAGAATAAAAATATCGATTTTAAACCTTGATTAAATATATGGTATTTTATCTAAAGTAATTATTAAAAATGAAAGTGAGATAACTTCAACCTAATAACACATTTCTCTGTCAGTTATCTATTTTTGTTTAGCATCATCCTGGAATTTGGTGACTTAAAAGAACAGTAACTATGTAGTATCTTTTATAATATCTGTAGGTCAAGAATTGAACTGGCTCAGCTGGGCCACTCCAGCTCAGCATTGAACATGAGGTTTGCATTATAATTTGGATTATCGTTTGGAGTTGTAGTTATTGCAAAGCCTTCTACTTTCATGTTTGGTAATTAAGATGGTAAGTCATGAATAGCAAAGGGCTGAAACATCTGAGGCTCTTCAGGAATCTCTATCTCTAGGTAGATTCTCCATGTTGCCTAGTCAGCATTGGAGGTTTAGAGCAGACAGAGGCCCAGGGCTTCCAGAGCATGTGTCCTGAAAGCAAGACAGGTGGAATTTATGTCACCTTCTATTGCTTTCAACACATTCTGTTTTTCTAAATAGTTACACACTACACCAACGTGTAAGGGGAAGGAACCTAGACCTCATCTCTCAATGGAGAAATGTCTTAATTTTGGATGTCTTCTTTGAGTATTTCTTTATTGTTAGTACGTTGGGACCCTCAAAAATGGAAATGGCATGGACATCTTGCAACATCTGAAAGACCCTGATTTGTCTCTGTGTGTGTGTGTGTGTGTGTGTGTGCACTTACCTCTAACGAGAAAAATTTTTCTCAAATATGCACATATACGTATAAGAATATTCATGACAACAAAGTTTGCAAGAGCCCTGAAATGGAAACAGTCCAGCTATATGAGAATAGAAAAAATTGTGGCATATTCTCACAGTAGAACGCAACACAGCATTGAAAAAGATTGAGCCACATATACGACTACACAGATAAATCTCACTATGTAGTATTGTGGAAAAGAAGCAAATGAGCAAAGAATAGATTAGAATTACAGAATAATTTCAGAATGATAATTATAGAATAATTTCATTTCTGTAAGAGAAAAAGAGGTGAAACTAAACTGTATTGTTTAGTAATTTACATATTTAGCTGGAAATGTAAAGAGAAGCAAAGGCTGAATTATTATCATAACTGCAGAGACTATGGTTATCAATGAGGGGGAGGAGAGAGCTAAGTTATCCAGGAGAAACGCATTATAAGGTAATGTGTGAAGAGATTCCCCTTTGCACTGAGAAGTAATTGCACTGAGAAGCATCTCGAATGCTTCCTAATTAGACCATAGGCTTCTTGATGACAGAGAATATATACCAAATGTTTACATGTTAATTGGATTTTTCTATAATGTTTTTATTAACTCTGAATTGCCTAAATTTGAGAAAGTAATTTGTAGATTTTGGCATTTAAGAATTTTATCTTCAGTAAATAACATGGCTGGATACTGTGCTTCAGTTACTTTGATCTCTATATGGCATAAAAAGTAGAGTCCTGCTAGATAGTGTAGTAGATGATATCGTTTTATGTATTTATAAATGCATTGTTTAGATGCAAGTGGCATCTTAAAAATATTGTCACTAGGTTATTAGTGCATATGTATTTAGGCATGTTTCTATTTCAGAAATTTTAAAGTGTTCCATAATTAAATCTCAATCTCTCTCTCTCTCTCTCTCTCTCTCTCTCTCTATCTATCTCTCTCCTCTCTCTATCTCTGTGTGTATGTCTCTTTCTCTCTCTCTCCTTCCTCACAAATATATTTTCAATTTTCCATGTATTCAAATCTTTTCTTATGGCCCCTATAGGCCTCCTTAGGCTGCAGCAAATCCCAGGTAAATCAACACTAGT
The DNA here is from genome assembly GCA_004363605.1 of Indri indri. NCBI lineage: Eukaryota > Metazoa > Chordata > Mammalia > Primates > Indriidae > Indri > Indri indri. The sequence continues at coordinate 38,217 of RJWJ010011515.1, read as the reverse complement.
TTGCGTTTGCTTTTCCTTCATTCTAATCCCATGCGTTCAATTCATAGAATATTTTTCAAAAATAAACTTGAGTTGCCTTTTTCTTTGCATACATGTAACATATTTTCTCTTATTTTTGTATTTATTTGATGATTTTGATCGAGTATTTGAAAGCAGGGTTAAAATTTCAGGCATAAATGGACTCTATTGAAAACAAAGTCATTTTGAAAACTGGCCACGAACAAAATAAATTTGTAACATCTTTCTTATTAAAAAGCTTAAAGCACTTTATATCATTTCACATTGTCTGATATAGACAAACCTTCCTATTAAAAATGAATAGTTCTAACCTGCAAGCAGAAGTGGTTCAATCCAACATTGGATTTTTAAATAAATTTTATTGCTTGATGACTCATAGAAAATGAGATTAGCACTTAGCCCTACTAACACATTTTAAAATTATTATATTGTAGTGTAATAAACTCTTTTTGAGGAATTTGTTAATAAAGTTAAAATCTTACTATCATGATACACTGATGGAAGGAAAGAAAAATGTTAGAGGTAGCTTTTATTGGAAAGTCTCAACATTATTTGGGAGTCAATAAATATTGTTCCCAACAGTTTTCTCACTTTTCCTTCATGTCCTTGACCCTTGCATTTCTCTCTTCTAGGCTAAAACATACTTTTTCATATTTTGAAGTGCTTTTCTCCTAGACTTGTGGCTAGATCTGGGTCTCTTGAGACATTATTATTATGGTTTCTATCAATTTCTCCTATTCCAAAATTTATTCCATGCTGGGATCCTGAGTGAAAAGCTAAGGTTTATAAATTGGCCTAGGTATGTGCAATTTCAAAGCAATTATAAGAGGAAAGAGACAGAAGGAATAGAGGAAGCATCTGTCTTCATGTTGCTTTAAATATTTTCAAAGAGAAAATATCTCAAAATTAGATAGGAAGGAAGATATGAAAGGAAACGTACAAGCTAAATTAACAAGAGACCGATTAGATTATGTAACATGCCTGGGAACTTCCACAGAGACTTTGAGATTTGAGATTAACTCATCCATGGAGCCAATGACTCTTTAGAAATTAGCCAATTATATTATTCACTGAATGTGTTGATGACCTAGGAATTTTTTATGCTCTTACACTAATGAAATCACAGTACTATTTTATAATCTGGAAGGAAGCTAGTTTCACTAAAAAAAAAAAAAAAAAAAAAATTGCTGAGAATTTAAGTCCAGAGGTGGAAAATAAACCAGGTAAAATAATAAAACAATGTAAGATTTTATTTTGTTTTCCAACACTAATACTAACTTTTGTAGATCATTTAGAGTTAAATATAGAGAAGTTTTAAACATTAGACTAATGCCACTCATAGATTGTGGAAACATTAGCCAGTCTCTCCAATAATTAGGAAGTTAAATTAACCTAAACCAAGAGCATTTACTTAAAAGGAAAAAAAAAAAGAGAGAGAGAGAGAGAGAGAGAGAGAGAGAGAGAGAGAGAGAGAGAGAAGTGTCTTGGTTAACAGTAGAGTAAATAGAATTTTTAAACAATGTTTGGTTGTTTAAGTAGAATTAATCAAGCAAAATTGGTAAAATAGAATGGAGAATACAAGCTTGCTTTAGGTGATTGATAAATATTTGTTAAATGTTGAAAAACCAGCACCCACCTTTTGTCAACTGTTACTATTTTTATGAAACGGATTTAACTGATGTTTTTCTCTTGAATTAAAATTACTTTAGCCTAATCCTTATTGGCTCATATGCTCATAGAAAATGAATATTCCAAGCATATTTTCTTTTATTTCCATTTTTCTTTTCATGCTTTATGTCTTTTTTTCCTCTTTTGAAGTTATTAGTTCCTTTTGGGTAAGGGTATTTATTATCTTATATATTTTAAAGATTTTCCAAATTTCTATCTAATTTCTCTATAGCTAATAGATATTCAATAAATATATCTTGGGCTAATAGAAGAATGAATGAATGAATGAATTCATGTTTGGACAACCAAAATACTATTAACATTTTTACTCCGGAAAATGGATCGTAGAATGCTATAACACATATGATTCAATTCAATTCAACTCAATTCCATATTTATTTACAAAGGTCCCATTATACTCTTGGCACTAGATATAACTGCTATAGGCACTCATCATGAATTAATTTAATTAGCATTGAAATAGCATTTAACAACATGAGATAGGTAAGGATACAGTAAAAATATTATCATGCATTATACATAGTAGTGGTAAGAACTACTTGAGGAAGATCTGGAATATTTATACCTCTTCAAAATAAATGAATTGAAATATACTGAATACATTATTGCTAATATTAAAAAATATTGTGAAAGTATAAGTTATTCATTACACATCTAATATTTTTTAAAATTGGTATTTAATAAATCACCTAAAGTGGCATTTTTTATACAAGAATTTATGATATAAAGGCACTGCATATCTATAAAACATACTCTGTCCGTAATCTTCCTGAAAAATAGACATTGGTCTACTTTTCTCCAGACATACTTTATCTGCCTGCATTTAAAGTGAAAATTTAACAAATTATAGTCAATGAGGGATTTGACAAAGCGCAATAACTGGAAATTGCCAATAATCTGTTTCTAATTTGTATTAGAAAAGAAAAATGGGCTGAATCATTGAATGTTTTCAAAAATGAATTACAGTCAATGTGGATTGTGGCTAATAAGCTTTCAAGCACAGATCATACAAAGGTTAATAATACAAGATTTAAAAACAGAAAAAAAAAGAGTATGGATTTTATAGGAATATTTTCAAATACTAATAATAGGGAAGCATGTTGTTTCAGGTAATTTATCACATTTTTGGATCTGAAATAAATTTTAATTGTGTGAAGACTTTTTTTTTGAGCAAGAAAAGAAAAACATCACCTACTCGAGTTTTCATATTACCCTATCTCAAACACTACTAAAACAGTCTCACAATTGTTATAAACAGAAAAGCCTTGTTTTTCTCATATTTTTTATAGAAAATTAAGACTGTGGCACATATAGTGGAAATATTTAGAAGTTGTTTCCTTGAACTGTTCATTACTTAAAAGTAGTTGATTTCTTCAAATTACAGGTTTAAGAAACAAGTATTTTTTCAACATAATATATCATTTATGACAAACAATAATTTGTATGACATTTTTTCTCGCTAAATAAATGATCTGAGGATTCTACTTTACAGACAGATAAAGCCATTACCTAGTCCCAAAACAGAAACCAAAACCAAACAATTTTATATGCCCCCCTGAATCACAGTGATATTTTCTCAGGATGGAATTTTATTCTCTAAATAATATTTAATGTTTTACATTAAAGCAGAAATGTCAGAAGTGAAAAAAAGATATAGGAGATTTCTCATGTGTATTTAAATTCTATATCCTCCCTATATAAAATTCATAAATATCATATGTTTATATTGTGAATTGTAATTGAGGATTTAGTATAGAAAATATATTTACTAATAATGAGATTATTAAATATACTTAAGAAAATCATTTTGTATACCCAAAAAATTATTTGCTGGAGAAAGTCTTCCTTAGAAAGAGGAAAAAAATGTTAATATCTCAACCTATACATTAGGAACCCTCTGTGGGTTTCTCATTCCTGAGCTTTGAATTTGAAGTAGAGTTGAGGTGTTCAACAAAACTTTTCACGTTCTCCAATTATATCTAAATCGTTTTAGTCGGGTTTAGAATCACATTATTACATATATGCATTGGTTCTCACCAGTAATGACACAGTTATTAGAAACGCGGGCTGCCTTAAATGGGGAACTACAAGTAACCAAAGGGGAAAAAAAAATGTTGATTTGAATGTGGCCTCGGCATGTATTCGCAGCTTTGTCCCCCAGTTCGTGCTATGCTCAGCTACACAGACAATTGTCATTATCTGCCCTGTTCCACTCCTTCCGCCCAATCTCAAATCCATAATCACACACAAACAGATTTAATCTGTATATTTCCTTCTCAATCTTCAGGTAACAAAGAATGCAAACTTCTCCACCGCAGCTGCTCTAATTGGGAAACTTTCTTCTATTATTATATATTTTCTTCTTGAATCAATAAAATATCACAAGTTTAGATAAATACATTGTCATGCAAATATTTATCTCTCATTTTATGGAGAGATAGATAGTGATATATGTGGTTATATATTCAACTAATTACATAGGTTATGTGTGTGTTCAGATATTCAACTGTGATAGTTACATGGTAAATATTTTATATATTATATATTAGAATAGGATATTGACATATTCTAACAACCCATTCTAACCATTAATTTTCATAACCGATCCTAATGTTATTCTTAGTGCTTAGTACAATGCCTTGATCAGAGAAAGTGCTCAATAAATAATTGTTGGATGAATTAATGTGTTTAAAGTATAAGCTTTAAAACCAGCTCCCCAACTCACTATCTGAACTACTTGGAACAAGTTACTTAAAATTTTCTCATTGTACTAATCCATAAAATGGAGAGCAATAAGAGTAACCATATAAAGGGTTCTTAGGAAGACTTAAATAATACTGCAGAATTGTGCAACCCTAAAGTTACCATTGATATGTATCTACGTGAATGGTGTCCCCTGTAGTTTTGTTTTTTTTTTTTTAAGAAATGTGCATAGATTTGCTTTTTAAAACTGATGCATAATGGTTGCTCATATTTATGTTGTACATGTGATATTTTAATACATGCATACAATGTGTAATGATCAAATCAGGGTAATTAGGATATCCATCACCTCAAACATGTGTCCTTTCTTTATGTTAGGAACATTCTAAATCTTCCTTTCTAGCTATTTTGAAATATACTATAAATTCTTATTTACTGTAACCCTATAGTGCTTTCGAACCCCAGCACTTATTGCTTCTATTGGACTGTGTATTTGTACCCATTATCCAGCCTTTCTTCATTCCCATCCACTGGTAACCACCCTGCTACTCACTACCTCCATGAGATCAATTTTTTTTAGCTCTCGTCTTTAAGTAAGAACAGGCAACATTTTTCTTTCTGTGCCTGACTTATTTTACTTAACATAATATCCTCCAATTCCACCCATTGTTGCAAGCAGTTTGGAAGTTCCTAAAAAGACTAAAAAATAAGCAACATAGTGAGACCCTGTCTCTACCAAAAAAAAAAAAAGAAAAAAGAAAAAGAAAAAAATTAGCCCAGTGTGGTGGCATGTGCCCGTAGTTACAGCTATTTGGGAGGCAGACCGTTTGAACCCATGAGTTTGAGCCTGAAATGAGCTATAATCACACCACTGAAGTCCAGTCTAAGTTACTGGAGAGAGACCCTTTATCAAAACAAAAACAAAAACAAACTAAAAACAGAACTATCATATGATCCAGCAATCCAACTGTTGTATGTATATTGAATAGTTTTAAATACAGTGATCCTGAAATTAAATGAGTTATATAAAGTATTTCACAGACCACCTGGAGCATAATAAACTTTCAATTATTCAGTTATTATGGTACCTCATTTTAAAGACATATTTTTGTATTTTACTTGATGCATATAATTATCAAATTACTGATTCTATTGTTTAGTTCACTGGTGTAATTTCAGAGTAATTGTTGTCCAGTTCACTAAAAAATTGTTAAAGGATTCTCAGAGTTGGAACAAATCTTATGGGTATTCTATCCTACCTCCATACATAACAAGGATCTGCTCGAACAGTGTTGTGCTTAGAGTTTTGGTCTTAATTTTTAATAATTGAGGGACTTTATTGGACAAAATACTGACTTGAATTTTAAAGATAGCAAAAAAGAAATAGTAAGCAGAAAAGAGTAAATGTCTCATTTGTGAGTTCATTTGAATGAAGTCTTATTAAGTAATGCGATTTCTACTTATACATACCTGTGCTTAGTATTAATGCATGCAGTGATATTGTTAGAGCTGGTGGCAAAATATGTCATTGCCAATATTAAAGCTGATTATGAGTTGACTACAAGTAGAGTGGATAGACATCCCAGTTTTTCCTGAACAGCTTGGATTTATGCCCATTTTCAAGTAAAAATTACCAATAGTATATACCCTTTCATTCTCACAAATATCCCAGCTACGATGATAAATTATATGGTTGTCTTAATTACAAAGCGATTTTCACATGTTGTATAGCCACTTGACTAAGAAGAGTTTTGGTTACAAATCAGATAAACTCAATTTGAATTAACTTAGGAAAAAAGATTTCTTGCCTCTTAAGTCTGAACCACAGGAAACTGAGGAGTGCAGCTGGTTTCAAGGACTTATCCATATTATACTATTTTTTAATTTATGTGTTCCCAGTAAAAACTGAAATTCTGCCATTAATTGTTAGTTTGTTTTTTTTTTAACTTTTGTGAGATCTCTTACAAATCATAATCATGGCATAGTTTTAGCTAATATATAAGTGTTCTCATGTATTTTAAAAAATAATTTTGTAGTTTAATTCATTGAGTGACATGACATGTAGATCTTGTCTACAAAGCAAAAACTATGCAAAAAATTGACATGAAATTTTACTTGATTATTGAATCATGATGACAATGTCTCCCTCTCTCTTTCTCTATGTGTTTTTCTCTCTCTCCTTCTGGTGTGTGTAATTGTGTGTGTATATATTAATACGTGTATATTTTTATGTACACATATAGAATGATTGATTAAGTACGCACAAAACAATTTCAATATTTAACCAGATGGTGATAGAATAGTAGCCTCAACAAATATAAAGGACTAAAATGCATGGTGAAATAAACCCAGGTATTATATAAATATAATAATATATATAATATAATATGTATATTATATGTATAATCCCAACACATTTTGGAATTAAGCATCAATTTTCTGAATAACTTGACCATGGGTCAAAAAAATTCCACTGAGCATTAGAGAATATTTTGTACTAAATTATAATGAAAAATGACCTATTATACACCTGTGAAGTTCTGCTTCTACCTTAGATACAGAAAACCACACAATTGCATTTATTAATATACCAACAATAATAAAAATGCAATAATCAGCAAACTCTTAACTTTCCCTGAACCCATCAGAGAGCTAAGGCCACCATTCAACGTAGAGTACTGAATTCCAAAGGATGTTCAACTCTAAGAGAGATAGATGGAACATACAAACTATTTCAAATTTGGCAGAACATGGGAGGAAGAAGAAGCTAACATAAAAGAGGAGATGTATGTATTTGTATACACACATATATACATTGACTCCATGACTACTGTGAGTTTGTATGTGTAAACAGTAGTGGATATAGCAATCCTAAGATACTGAACTAAGGGAGAAAGAAAGACACAGTATCATGAGGGATAATCTTTGCTATCTTTTGATACAGACTACTAAACCTTCTGTACTGAATTTTGCAGTAAAATAAAATACGGCATTACACTTAGTATTTTTTTCCATAGTCATTTTGGTCTTTTTGATTTAAGTCGGGATGGAGATTATTGTTATTGTTTTAACAAAAATAATTAGGAAGTTTTAGCTTGAATAGTGAGGTATATGAAACAAAATAAAACAGTGACTATAGGACAAAAAGTGGCAAAACGGCATTTCACAGGAAATCTGATTACTTACCTAAAAAACCAAATATACTCAACTGAAATATAACACATTCAGGAAATTGAATAGACATTAAATGACTTAACAAAAATTGTTCAGGTTTCCTATATACACTGGTAGTATAAAAAAAAACCATTTCTCTATATTAATTAGTTTATATACAATAACATACAGATCTTATGAGAATCAAAAAATATGGAAGAAAATTAATAGCATTTGTAGAACACCTATCAACATTTCCTGAAAAACAAAATAATATGAATGTTTGTATACTAAACCTTGTGTGGACAGCAGTTCTTTATTAATTATTATAATTCATAGATTTAAAGATATTTCGATAAAATTATTTGTTATACATTTTATTTAATAAGGTTTATTTAAAAGTATAAAATGTGAGAACTGAAAAAAATGTTGATAAAAATAAAAAATGGTGAGATAATTTTAATATTAGATGATACAATAAAATGGAAACCTTTTAGCAATCAATATGGTAGTATGAGTATAACAACTAAGATTAATCAAAGGTTCAAGAAAAATGAGACAGAAATAAATACCTTGAACTCATATAGTTAAATACAGGTAAATGTGCCAGCAATTTTGTCTTCTTCATCAATGAGAAACTTGGATAATCCATTGTGGCACTCGCTGCCACTACGTCCTAACATGGACTCCAATTGTTCCCATCATACTGCTTATTCACAGCCTTGTCCTTTGATCAAAATTGACATACAAGATAAAAGCTATTAGCATTTTCTGTCCGAATTTAATAAATACAGAGAATTCATAACACAAATACTCTGAATGAAGACTAAATAAAGACTCCTGGGAAATTAATTAACTATTTAGGGAAAAATATAATTCTGTCACTTCACATTTTATACAGGAAAAAATTTTAATAATGTTAAATAGCTAACTCTTACAGTTTTTACCATGTAAAAGAGAAAATTTATTGGTTGATATTTAACCTGAGTTTGTATAGAAATTCCAAAAGGTAACCTTAAAGGATGAATAAACAACTATTTTTTTTTTTTTTTTAAGGGACAGGGTTTCATTCTGTCACCCAGGCTGGAGCACAGTGGAACACTCATGGCCTCGAACTCTTAGGCTTAAGTGATCCTCCTAACTCAGCTTCCTGAGTAGCTGAGACTACAGACACATGGTGTCATGCCCAGCTAATTTTTCTTATTTTTTTTGTAGAGATAGGGTCTAGCTATGTTGCCCAGGCTGATCTTGAACTCCTGGCCTCAAGTGAACCTCCTGCCTGGGCCTCCCATACTGAACCACGACAGCTGGTCATCAACAATTTTTAAAAAGTGTTTTTTGTAACTAAGTACTTGCAGTAAATATCTGTATTCAAAAACGTTAAGATGATAATGAAAATATTGATTGATATCATATCTGTAAAATTATAATTGTGAGAAATATCTACTGAACTCAAATACAAAGAGCTTTGTATGAATACTGATTCATAATTCAATGGGACACAAAATTCTTTTTCAAAATAAGGGCAAATTACATGAGTAAATTAGTAACAAAAGCCAAGATTCAAATTATCAGGACATTAAAATAGTTCTACTTTACTAGAAATCTTAGAAATGAAATTTTAAAATGCATTATTCTTATTTGTAATAATCTAAACAAAGAATGACATGATTTTTTTGAATAACAGCCTATTATTATGTTTTATGGACTATAAAATTATCTATATTTTTACCGTATATATATATATATATATATTTATATATCATTTTTTTGATGTGGTGAGACCACTTAAAATCTATCATATCAGCAATTTTCAATCCATTGCTATTAACTGTACTCACTATATTGTACAATAGATCTTTTGCATTTCTTCCTCCAATCTAATTGAAATTTTGTATCCTCGACCAACATTTTTCCATCCTACACCTCAGTCCCTAGTAACCTCTATTCTACTCTCTACTTCTATAAATTCAACTTTTTAGATTCCAAATAGATCAATTAACCTTTCCATGACATATACATATTTCCAAACATGGTTTATACAATAAATATACACAATTTAAATTTGTCAATTGAAAAATAAAATTTAAAATTATGTATGTTTCTTATACTCATTTTGTATGAGAAAAATTTAAAATACACATTTATTGAAATTAAAATATATGTTTAAGATATATGTTATATACAACACAAAGATACACACACTCACACATATATATATATATATTTAGAACACTCATACACACATAGTGACTTACAAAAATGAGGAAAGGAAAATTTGGAAGAGGAAAAAAGTTCTTCTAGTTTTTCAAAATGGGTCCACAATTTCTTAGCTAGAACACTTGAGTGCAGATATATTTCAGAAGTTAGCCTTTTTCACTTTTTAAAGGTGATGCAGTACATAGAATGAATATTGTAACACTCCCCCAGGGTCTATAGCAGCACATTCTAACAAAAAATATCTGTATGAATGTTCACCACAAGGATGACAGACTAAAGACTATAATATACTTCCATCATTCACATCAGGTTTAGCTGCCAAATTAAATTGCAGCAAACTTAAGACAAACATTTTATGGATAAGGATTTTGGACCTGCACTTGAGCAGGTTCAGAAAAGAAATTTATTCTCTTCCAGCTGATCTTCTACATGCCACAGGCCTTTCTCTCTAGTTTTGGGGAATTTATTAGTTATCTTGGCATCCCATTTGAACAAGAGATAGATTACAACTTTACAACATCAGAAGTATCATCATCAATCATTTCATCCACTGGAGGCTTTTGTATTCAAAAAGCTTTGTGGTGTTATAGTAGCTGAAATGTGCAATGCCCTTTGGTTTGTTAATAGAAGAGAATATTGTGTTAGGGATTTATGCCATCCTTGTTCATTTACTATCTCTTTGAAACTGGTTCCATATATACAAGAATCAAAAAAACAGGCTGATATAGTAAACATTAAAAAAATACTCCTCTTACCAATCATACAGCACGCAATTGTCATATTAGTCTTTTTCACTCATGATCTATTTGCCTTTTGTGAATTATTTTTAGCTCTAACAGTGCCTGCCACACAGCAGACACATCAGTCTTAATATTAATATACATAATATTTAAATATGTGAAAAAGAATAAAATATTTCTTCTAGGTTATCTTTTCAAAGGATATGATTATTTCAGGATAACAAAATTATATCAACTCATCTGTTTTACAAATAAGATACATAAATACAATTAATTTACAGCAAAACCTTATTGAGTACATAGTAATGTTAGGTAGTGTGGTGATAATTTTATTTGGATTATATCAAATTGATCATAAAAGAAATTCCTGGATATAGAAGGCAACTTTAATAATCTTGCCATACATATGAAAAATGGAAGCTTCAATAGATGAAACAGATTGCACAAAATCACAAAGATAACATAAGATGTGGTAAGATTCTTTTTCCAGAAAGAGGTACTCTTAATCACTGCAATATACAACTATTCTCAAAAAAAGTGTGCTTTAGGAATTTTTCTCCTACTGGAGACACAACAAGGGCATATGCCTGACATTCACCATAAGGGATTTAATTTTGATAAAGTAAAACTTTCAAATACAGAGAGTATTAGCAAGGGAATCCCTGCAGTCACCTTTTCTGAGTTGTCCTGAGAAGAGCCTGGGCAGTAGACAGGCAGAAAGAGTGTTCTTTCTGGTTTTTATATATGCTAGCAAGACTGTCCTTGGTGACCCAAACAAAACAAAACAAAATAAAACCACATTGAAATAGGTTATACTCAAGTAGGATTTTACTAAGAATGCATCTTTATAAATTTTGCTGTGATCGTTTTAGTGTATTCTAAAACTGTTGCTCTAGTTTCCAGAGCTAGATGATTTTTTTTACTTCTAATTTCTGTAACTACTTTAAAATAATAGTTTCCTCGCTCTTTAAATTATAAAATCTTTTATCTCTTTGTTGAGAAAAATATATTTCATTTTGGAAGTAATTTTGAATAAAGTAAACTATCTGATGGTGAGTTTTTAAAAGACAGTGATAAATTCTAAAGCACATGGTATAGCAAATGTTATATTATGCATGCCAAATAAACTAAGTGACCAAAATAATGTTAGAACACAATGAAAATGAGATGTTGATTTTATACACACTTACTTTCATGTTATGTAATGCCTTATTCTATTTACAGCAATTCAAGCTATAGAAAGAGTTCTTGTGAAAATATTCATCTCAATTCATGCCCTAAAGGTGGACATGCAATTCATTTTACATGTTATTATAAAATATAACCAACCAGTCACAGACTGTTGTGTCACTGAGACTATAGACATAATTCATTTTATTTTACTTTGCTTTATTGTGCATTGCAGTTTCTGTATTTTTTACAAATTGAACGTTTGTGGCAACCCTGCGTTAAAAAAGTCTATCAGCACTATTTTTCCAACACCACATGCTCACTTTACGTCACTGTGTCATATTTTGCTAATTCTTACAACACAGGCAGTTCTAGGGTTATAAACAGCCCGACTTACGGAGTTCCGTACTTGCAAATGGGTTCCCAGGGTTCCCCGTAAGGATAAATTATAATTAAATTAATAATTCAGTAATTAATTTCTTCCACACATGTAAACAAACCTGCATGGAGTAAGTGGTTCATTGATGCAGCATATTTATGCTAGCGGCTAGTCTCATTGTTAATGCGATCACTTAGGCAAAGCATCACTTTCATCTTAACTTATTTATTTGATTTTATGAGTCTCTGTTTACCCTTATGACCATGCCTCCACGGCAAAAGTCCATTGCAAGTCCAGGGGAGCCTCCAGGGAAGAGAAAGGTGATTATGATGGAAACAAAAGTAGAAATAATTAAGCATTTGGAGAAAGGCCAGACATTATGATTCACTGGGAAGGCATTAGGCTTCAGTGGCTCTACTAATCAGAACAATTAAAGGATAAAGTGAAAATAATGGAACATGTGAAAGGCAGTGCTCCAATGAAAATATTAGTTATTACTAAGCAGCATAGTAGATTAATTATTAAAATGGAAAGGTTATTGTTGATTTAGAATATGAAAATAAGCATAAAATTCCTATTAGCCTAGCATTAATGAAAATTAGGTGAGTGTTAACCTTAAGTATTCTGTTTTGAAATTTCTCCTATCTCCTGTTTAAACTTTTTCTTTGAGTTTATTTTTATGTTCTGTTTGAATTAAAAGAAAGAGCACAAGAGTTTGCATAACTTAGTATAACAATGCAGGGGTATTATTATTATTATTATTATTATATTACATTGTATTTTTATTACCACACATGATCCATGATAGTATTGCTATTATTATTATTACCGTATATGCACTATTCATCAGGGATCCAAGTTACATACAAATCCAACCTAAAGATGTTTTCAGGAATGTATCTTGTTTCTGTGACCTGGGGAATGCCTATAGTTCAAACCTTTTTCAATATTATTACACGTATTATGGTTATCTGAGATCAGTCAATTACAATTACTATTCTAAAACAAAAATATTGAAATTGAGCCAGTTATCAATTCTACAATGGACTTTAAGAGTTCAAGTAAAAGGAAGAGTTCTCTGAGTCTCACTTTAAATTAACGGCTAGAAATGCTTAAGCTTAGTCAGGAAGTCAAGGCAAAAGCTGAGATAAGCTAAAAGCTAGACCTCGTGTACCAAATAGTTGGCCAAATTAAAAGTTTTTGAAGGAACTTAAAAGTGCTACATCAGTGAACAAAGAGATGATAAGAAAGTGATGTGGCCTTATTGTTGATATATAGAAAGCCTTAGTGGTCTAGACAGAAGAACAAACCAACTTTAACATTCCCTTAGGCCAAAATCTAATCCAGATCAAGGTCCCAACTCTCTTCAATTCTATGAAAGCTGAGATAGGTGAGGAAACTGCAAGAGAAATGTTTGAAGTTAAGTTCATGAGATTTAAGGGAACAAGCTATCACCATCACATCAAAGGGCAAAGTGAAGCAGAATGTCTTGATATAGAAGATGCAGCAAGTTATCCAGAAGATTAAGCTGATATCATCAATGAAGATGACTACAGTAAACAAAAGGTTTTCAGCATAGATGAAACAGCCTTCTATAGGGAGAAGGTGCCATTTGGGATTTTCATAACTAGAGAAGAGAAATCATTGCCTGACTTCAAATCTTCAAAAGGGACAGGTCAAATCTCTTGTTAGCGGCTCATGCATCTAGTGACTCTAAGTTGAAACCAATGCTCATTTGCAATTTTGAAAATCCTAGGGCCTTTAAGAATTATGCTAAATTTACTCTGCCTCTGATCTATAAAAGGAACAACAAAGCCTAGATGACAGCACATCTGTTTACAGCATTATTGACAGAATATTTTAAGCCTATTGTTGAGACCTACTGCTCAGTAAAAAAGGATTCCTTTCAAATTATTACTGCTTATTGATGACAATGCACTTGTTCACCCAAGAGCTCTGATGGAGATACACAGGAAATTAGTGTTGCTTTCATGTCTGCTAATCTAACATCTATTCTGCAGCACTTGAATCAAGGATTAATTTTGATTTCAACTGTTATTTAAGCAATACATTCTATAAGGCTACAGCTGCCAAAGTTGGTGATTCCTTTGATAAATCTGGGCAAAGTAAATTGAAAATCTTGAAAGGATTCATCATTCTAGATGCCATTAAGAACATTCGTGATTCATGGGAGGAGGTCCAAATATCAATATTAACAGGAGTTTGGAAAAAGTTGATTCCAATTCTCATGGATGACTTAGAGGACTTCAGTGAAGGAAGTCACTGCAGATGTGATAGAAATAGCAAGACAACTAGATTTAGAAGTGGAGCCTAAAGATGTGACTAATTTTCTGCAATCTTATGATAAAGCTTTAATGGATGAGGAGTTGCTTCTGATATATGAGCAAAGACAGTGGTTTATTGAGATGGAATTTATTTCTGGTAAGATGCTGTGAACATTGCTGAAATGACAACGAAGGATTTAGAATATTACATAAGCTTAGCTGATAAACCAGAAGCAGCATTTGAGAATATTGACTCCAGTTTTAAAAGAAGCTCTACTATGGGTAACATGCTATCAAGTAGCATCACATGGTACGGGAGAAGTCTTTTGTGAAATGAAGAATGAAACAATGTGGCAAACTTTATTGTTTTCTTATTACAGAAATTGGTACAGCCACCCAGACCTTCACCACCCTGATCATTCAGCAGCCATCAACGCTGAGGCAAGACCCTCCACCAGTTTCAAGATTACAAGTCACCAAAGTCTCAGATGATCATTAGCATTTTTTAGCAATAAAATATTTTTGCAAGTAAGATATGTATTTTTAGACAATATTATGCATATGAATAGACTATAGTATCATGTAAACATATCTTTTTATATGCACCGGGAAAATAAAACTTTTCTATAACTCACTTTTTCTGTAGTATCTATTTGCTTTATTATGGTGTTCTAGAACCACACCCCCAATTTACCTAAGTATGACCATATTTGACTATTAGAAACTAAAAATATGACTAAAATTATTGATATCTTAAGTAAAAGGGAAATCTATCTAAATGTGTTTCTGCTGCTGATGATGATGATAATGTTGATGGTATGCCAATGTCAGAGTACCAAATGGAAGCTAGAAACCCAGATTTTTACCAGACAGGAACTAGGCCACTCCACATAGTCTAGATAAATTGACTTGGATTCTGCCTATAGAATGAATAAATTTTAGCCATTTTTCATTTGTCCCTGTTTCATTATATTGAATATTCAAATGAGAGAGATAGAAACACACACACACACACACACACACACACGCACGGTGGTTGTTTAAAGGAATTAATCTAAACATCTTTTATTGTGAGATGTCATTCTGAGCAATATATATATACATTTCCTTTTAAATGTGACACTTCTTCAAGAACTCACAATGTATCCCTAAAGTATTAAGTATTTTTGAAAGCATACTCTTATTGAAATTTGACTTTTGAATATTTTTTTTGAAACTGACTCACAAGCTAGACACCTATTCAATTATTGTTTGCTGAACTCTTTTTCTCACCAATCCCACAAGAACTGCCATTCCATGATAGTGTTTACCAGAAAGGAAAAATTATGTAATGTATCATAACCTAGTCTTCCTCATTCCTTAAAATTAAACTCTTTATACTTTGCTTATAAACATTTGGGCCATCAACCATGTAATCTCTGGGCATCAGTTCTATCTAATGACTGAATAAATGCGTTGGAATACAGTGGGTGGTTTTCCTTCTGGGCTATTAATGACGGTCTGCATAAGCATTTTCCTTTCTCAAGCTGGAAAATATATATCTTATATGGAGAGCAGCTTTTTATGGCCATGATATTCAAACTAGAATGATGTCTATCTGCAACAGGCAGATTTTCTAGGAGAACTGGCTCATTGGTATTCTAATTGCAGGACAGTTAAATGACCCATCTCTAATAATTGCCCCTGGAACTTAGGATAATATAAATTGGATCTGCTTTCTATGAAGCCTACATTTCAATGTGCTAATTTTTTTAGCATAGTCAAGGTAAAAAAACTTAACTTTTTAGAAAATATGGCCATTATTTAATGTTTTCTGAGTTCTCCTCTAAGATTATTGTTAAACTAAATATGCTAAGAAAAATGAGAATTATGAATTCAATTAAGTTCATAATGAAAATGATACCACATACATTAACGACATTGTAATATTGAGCACACTTGATGATATTCATAAAGGCTTTATTTACTAAGTATGCAGATGAATCATTATTTTTTCCATCCAAAACCTGGGTTTATATTAGCTGTACACATTTAAGATAGTTTTGGGTCAAATTATGAGCCATGTGGTTTTATGTCTGTAGAGTATCAATATTATTAGAAAGAGAATATTATAAATTATTTTTAGAGTCATATAAAATATGGTCTCCAAGAAATGGTACCTCATAAAACCAGGTTATGAGGCATGCATCGACTGAAACTGCATCATATAAATCATTGGTTAAGATTATAAATCCCGCATGATAAAAAAGAGATTTGACTCACAATTTAGTAAATGTAAGAATGCAATGAGTGGTGGAGATAGGATTCTCTTAGCTTATTGCAACAATACACCTTTTTTTGATCTTTAATGTTCTGAGTGCTGCTACTTCATATTTTTCATTATCATTTCTGTAAAAGCACCAATATTTGATTTCATTTTTTCCCAATTAAAACTGGATTTCATGTATCAATAAACAGTACATTTTCCAATATTCTAGAGGTAATTTCATTTGTAACTGCAGTCATTCTTTTTTTTCCTAGTCCAGAAAACTCTAGGTAGCATAGGTTTGGGGTTTCATGCTTCCTGACTGCCGTACATCATAGATAATGCCAATTAGCTTCATTACATAACTTTACTCTTTAATCTCACAGTAATCTGAAACATTAGGAATTTACCTCCAATCACATTTATTACAAAGGATATTCAATAACTTCTCACGTCTTCTAGTCTCTGAATCTGTGTACATATATTTTTCCTTCACTTCTGTTACTATGAAGTATCCACGTTTCTTTGTAAGGACATACTCTCCATTTGTTTATACACTGCATCTCACCTATTGAGAACATACATTGTGAAATTTTCTCCTCTTTTTCCTGAATTTTCCTTTGTTCTCCTCCTACCCCAGTATTGTGATAGATCGCAAACTATGGCTATTGTTTTCTCAGGGAAATGTGAGATAATTGGTGAGGACAGGAGTTTCAAGGATATAGTCAGCAGATTGATGCTAATCCAACTTGATTAAAGAGAAAGCAAGAACATTAAGGAAATAAGAAGAAATTGGAAAATGTTAGGGTCAATAAATCAGAGATCTTGGTGGGGTCAAAAATTTGTAGAGTTGACAGATTAAAGAAAAGGAGAAGGGAAAGGTAATGAGAAAGTGGGATGATTTATAAATGACAAAATAGAAGAGGTGTAAGAATAATGGCAAGTCTAAGGCTGAAGAAGTGCGTGGTGAAGTGTGTGGTTGACGAGGGGTGAAGAGTAGACTGTTTTAGGTGAATAGGTCAAAATAATGGAAAAGCATGATATTCAAGGAATTGAACAAGGGTATATGAAAATTACCTGGAATTAGCAGGAAATAATTAAAAATAATTAACATTATTTTCTTTTACAATAATGTTAGAAAAACAAAAATGACTCTTCAAGGAATGACAGGCAGTTCTGTGAATGGCAGCAATTGAACGATATGAGTTATATTATTTTGTCAAATCACAAGCTTCATGGAAAGAGTGTTCCTTTGGTACAAAAAATGCATATCAATCTGGACACATCAATAAGAAACAAGGAAGAAAACTTACCCACCTGCACACCAAATGTAGAAAGATTATAATACAGAAAATAGTCATCATTTGCATTAAATGTAGAAGAAGCAAAGTCTTCAGGGGGAATAAGAATTCAAGTAGCACAAGAAGGTTAATTCACTTGGAGCGGGTACAGAAGACATAAAGATTATTGGTAATAACAGACCAGAGTTCCTGATTACACAGTATAAGCACCTTTTTAATAAGAATGATATAAAAATAACAAAAAGTATAAAAGATGTCTCCAGAGATGGGGATATATGTGAGATTGGGTCATGGATATACATTAGCATAAAGAGCCAATGAAACTCTATAGTTACATACTCCTAGTACCACCACTGGTGATTCCTAGAAAATAAGGTCATGTGCAATTTGATTATTGTTTTACCTTGGATAATGAGTCCAATTTATGACTACTGATGACAACACTAATGTGAGGTTCTTTAGAAAGTTACCAATGCCTTCTAATTTCATCACCAACATGTAAGGAAATTAGAACTCATCGCTTTGTCTTAAAACAAGAAAAAGCCAGACAAACTAAAAATCAATGACTTTTCTTGGACCTTTAAAAGACATGATATCTTAGGGCAAGTGGACACTTTGAAACAGGAGACAGGAGGGCAACCAGGGAGACACAACTAAAATTTGTTTACATGAAATTGAAGACTGGAGGCATGAACCGATAAAACACTTAAATGGTAATTTTAACAAATTCCTGGAGGCATGAACTAGAGTACTAGCATGGAGTTGAGGAACTCCTATAGGCCAAAGATTTAGGGGGACCTTAACACATTCCTAGATATTATCTCCAGAACTACACTACATTTTAATGATGATGATCTGAGAAATATCTCCTCTTGGCTCTGGCAGGGAAAGGGCAAAAGAAATCCCTGTGAATACACCCAGAAGTTTATCCATAACAAACCTACAATCCAAGGAAAAGGACTAGGCTTGAGATTTATCCCATCAGGCAGAGGAAGATTACTCCCACTCCGGCTTCCTGAATCCATTTTATCTTACCAATCACAGAAAATAGTCAACAGGGTTCAAAGTTTCAAAGATACAGAGTGAAAATACTACAGCCAGGGAAGACAGAGAAGTGGAGCAGGAGAAAAAGTCATAGCACTGGAGGAGCACTTGGGATGGTTACAACTGGAAAACACAAATCCACTAAAAGACTAAGGTTTAATTGCAACATTCTAAACCTCTCTTCTCACCTCACCTTACCATAACACCAACAGGGCTCCAGTGTGATAGCAGTGGATTACACTTGCAGTATCTGCTAAATACAGACTCTTTCTTAAGACAAGTATTTAAGGAAGTCCGAAGTCAAGAGAGCAGACAAAAATAAAGATGCAAGAGGAATTTGAAACCTATGTCACCTGTAGGAATAGCAAACATTCTATACAGCTCAGCTCTTGGCATAGTAAGGTAGTTAACTTCATACTAAAATCTTATTTACTTCAGTTCCTACTACCTGATACATTTTTAGCTTTGAAGAAAAATGATGAGCGTGCCAAAAGGCAAGAAAAAAATTTGATCAGAGCCAGATCAAATATAAAACAGATGTTGGAGATATCAAACAGATAACTTAAAATAAATAACTATGACTGATAAGTTAATAACTCTAATGGAGAAAAAAGTAGATGCCTTGCAAGAACAGATAGGCAATATAAGCAGAGAGATGAAAATTTGAATAAAGAAACAAACAAACAAAATCCTTGAAATAAAAAACTGTAACAACAATAAAGTAGATCTTCAATAAATTAATCAGTAGACTAACAAGGCCAAGAAAAAAATTAGTAAGCTTGAACATTTATCAAAACAAACTTTCAAAACTAAATCACACACACAAAAAAAAAACCAGACAAAAAACAAGAACCAGTACATGCTGCTAGACATGATATGATTTCATTGTTTTTTATTTTTGTTTTTTATTTTTCTGAGACAGAGTCTCACTCTGTTGCCTGGGCTAGAGTGCCGTTGTGTCAGCCTAGCTCACAGCAACCTCAAACTCCTGGGCTCAAGTGATCCTCTTGCCTCAGCCTCCTGGGTAGCTGGGACTGCAGGCACGTGACATCATGCCCAGCTAATTTTTTCTATTTTTAGTTGTCCAGATAATTTCTTTCTATTTTTAGTAGAGACGGGGTCTCGCTCTTGCTCAGGCTGGTCTCAAACTCCTGAGCTCAAATGATCCGCCTGCCTCGGCCTCCCAGAGTGCTAGGATTACAGGCGTGAGCCACCGCACCCAGTCGATTTCATGCTTTTTGTGGCTGAATAATATTCTATTGTGTATATACAACACATTTTCTTTATCCATTTATCTATTAATGGGTACTTAAGTTGATTCTATATTTTGGCTATTGTGAATAGTGATAGAATAAACACAGGAGTGCAGATATCTTTGTTATATTGATTTCCTTTCTTTCGGATATATACCCAGTAGTGGAATTGCTGCAGTAAATAGTAGTTCTATTTTTAGCTTTTTCGAGGAACCTCTATACAGTTTTTCATATTGGCTGCACTAATTTACATTCCCACCAACAGTGTATTAGGGTTCCCCTTTCTTCACGTCCTCGCTAGCATCCATTACCGCCTGTCTTTTCTGTATAAGCTGTTTTAACTGGGGTGAGATGATACCACATTGTGGTTTTGGCTTGCATTTCTCTGATGATTAGTGATGTTCAGCATTTTTTTAATATACATGTCAGCCATTTGTATATCTTCTTTTGATAAATGTCTGTTGAGTTGCTATTCTGGTTATTAATACCTTGTCAGATGGATATTTGCAAATATTTCTTCTATTCTGTGGTTTGACTCTTCACTTTATTGATTTTTTTTTTTTTTTTTTGCATCGCAGAAGCTTTTTAGCTTGATATAAATGCCTTTGTCTATTTTTGTTTCAGTTGCCTGCCCTTTTGAGGTCTTATGCACAAAAAAATCTTTGCCCAGACCAATGTTCTGGAGCATTTCTCCTATTTTTTTTTTTCCAGTACTTTCAGAATTTCAGGTTTCAGATTTAATTATTTAATTCATTTGATTTGACTTTTTTGTATGGTGAGACATAGGGATCTAGTTTCATTCTTCTGCATATGGTTATCCCGTTTTGTAGCACCATTTATTGGAGATACTTTCTTTTTACCATAGTGTGTTCTTGGCATCTTTGTCAAAGATGAGTTGGCTATGAATGTGTGGATTTATTTCTGGGTTCTCTATTCTGTTCCATTAGTCTATGTGTCATTTTTTATGCTAATATCATACTGACTTGGTTACTATACCTTTGTAGTACATTTTGAAGTCAGATAGTGTGATGCTGCCAGCTTTGTTCTTTTTGCTTAGGATTGCTTTCATTACTCTGTGTCTTTTGTGGTTCCATATAAATTTTATAATATTTTTCTATTTCTGTAAAGAATATCATTGGTATTTTGATGGAGATTTCATTGAATGTGTAAATAGTTTGGGATAATATTATCATTTTAACAGTATTTATTCTTTCAATCCATGAGCATGGAATGAATGTCTGTGTGTTACGTGAAGTAAGCCAAGCAGAAATACAATATTGCATATTCTCATGTGTGGGCGCTAAAAAAGTGGATTTCATGAATATGGAGAGTAGATTGGTGGTTACAAGAGGTCAGGAGGGGGAGAGGGAGGGAAGATGAATGGAAATTGATTAATGTGTACAAATATATCATTTGATAGAAGAAATAAGACCTAGTGTTCAATAGATCAGTAGGGTGACTATAGTCTATAATAATCTATTGTACATTTAAAAATAGCTACATGAGATAATGTTTCTAGCATAAAGAAAAGACGAATGTTTAAGATGATGGCTATCCCAAGTACATGTCTTTGATCTTTACAAATTATATGAATGTATTACCTTATCACATATACCTTGAAACTATGTACATCTATTATGCATCAGTAAAAATTTATTTTATAAGAAACATCCAGTAGAGACCATATAAGATTAGTGGAAAATATTAAAGGTATAACAAACATATATTATAATTGAAATATGAGAAGAATGAATAAAAAGGAGAAGAATTTTTGAAAAGCATAGGAACATTTAAAACAATAATGGTAAAAACTTTCTAGGATGAATGACAATCATCAAACCAGAGATCTGGGTAGCTGAATAATTTTAAAAAGAATAATTTCCAAAACAGAAAAAGAAAAAGAAAACAAACATATAGACACATACCTAGGCATATCATTTTGAAACTGCAGAAAACCATAGAAAAAGCACAAATTTTGAGATAAGCCAAGCTTGGAGGATGAGAAGGGATAAATTTACTTATAGAAGAAAAAGAATAGGAATGACAAAGGACTTCGTGTGATAATCTATGTAAGAAAGAAGAGAGTGGAGTAAAACAAATAGTGCTGAAAAATAAAACCCACCAAACTAAAATTCGATATCTAGCAAAATTATTCTTCAAAAGTGAAAGAGAAATAAAGGAATTCTCAGATAGACAAAACCTAAGGCAACTTATTGCCAGTAGTCCTCTGCAAGACTATTAAAAGAAGTTCCTCAGACAGAAGGTAAATGATATCGGTCAGAAACTAGTGTCTGCATAAAGAAGTGAAGAATATCACAAAACAATTAAATCAAAGTAAAATGTATATATTTTTTAAATTTTTTAATTGATATAAAGGTAATACTCTGTTAAAAGTAGTAATAGTATTATATTGGGTAAGTGAAATGAATGGTAGCAATGCCAAAAGAGATGGAAGGAAGCAATTGGAAATATCATAAGACCATGCTCTAAACATAAAGTAGAATATTGTTATGCGAAGGTGGACTCATGTTAGTTAAAAATCAATATTAGAAATTCTAAGGAATCCAGTACCAAATATTAAAAACAAGTAAAATTAGAATTCCAAGGGAGGAGATAAAATGAAATTATATTAGTTATTTAGTTGAAACTGGTTAAGGCAGAAAAAGAGGAAAAACATAATTTTACAAATAGAAAATATTTATCAGTATTATAGATATTAATCCAACCATATCATTAACCACTTTATATGTGAACCAGCTATATACACCAAATATAATACATTGATTGTCAGAGTGGATGAAAGAGCAAGCCCAACTGTATGTTGTCTATAAGATACTCAGTTTAAGTATAAATATTCAGGTTTAATAGTAAGAAATGTTAAAAGATGTAACATGCTAACGCTAATCAAAAGAAAGCTGGAATTGCAATATTAACTTCAATCAAAGAGGACTTCAGTAGAAGGAAGTTTAACAGGGATAAAAGAGACATTAAATAATTATAATAAAAAGGTAAATTCTCCACAAATACTTAATCTTTAACCTGTACGTGCCTACCAACAGAGCACAAAAATACATTTAGTAAAATTGAAATAAGAATTAAACAAATAAAAAGTTAGAAGTGAAAACTTCATTTGAAACATTTCTCTCAATATTAAAAGAATTAAAGGTACAGAAATTGAAAAAGAAGACAAAACTGTCTATACATTGATGACATCATTGTCTATGCAGACAACAACAAACAATCTGCAAAAAAATAATTCCTGGAACTAATAACTCATACAACACCATAAAAGAATGTTAGGTTCTATATATGAGCAATGAACAATTGAAATTACAAATTAATAAAACAATATCATTTACAATAACACCAAAATATATAGATAGAAATCTAACAAAATAAGTATAGGATCTGTATGAAGAAAATTGCAAAACACTAATGATAGAAATTTAAAAATAAGATCTACAGAAATGAAGAGATCATCCATATTGTTGACTAGGAAGAATTAATATTGTTAAGATATCAATTCTTACAACTTGACTTACAGTTTCCATTTAACCCTAACTAAACTCCCAAGAAATTGCTTCATAACTATCAACAAACTGGTTTTAATGTTTATATGAAAAGACAAAAAAACCAGAACACCCAATACAACATTGAAGAAGAATAAAGTTGGAAAGTTCTAATTTTAAGACTTACTATAAAGGTCCATTAATGAAAACAAAATGACATTGGCAAAGGAATAGACACAGATCAATAGAAAAAAGTGGAGAGCCCAGAATAGACACACACACAAATATAGTCAAATGCTTTTTTTTTTTTTGAAAAAGATTCAAGGACAATCTAATTGAGAAATGGTAGTATTTTCAACATATGGTCCTGGAACAACTGAATATTCATATTCAAAAAAATTAAAAAACAATGTAGACACAGCCCTTACATCTTTCAAAAAAATTAACTCAAAATGGATTAAGGGCCTCAATGTAACTGCAAACAGATAAAATTTTCAGAAGAAAACAGAGATTATCTAAATGCCCTTGGTTTTGATGATGAAGCATTAGACACAATTCAAAAAACATGACATGAAAGACATATAATTGAAACATTGGACTGTGTTAAAATTAAAAACTTTCACTCTGTGCAAAACACTCAAGAGAGTGAAAAGACAAGAAGGATTCTCATAGAAAATATGTGCTAAACTATGTATCCGATAAAGGCATTATATCCAAAATATATAAAGATCTTTTACAAATGAACAATAAGAAAACAATCTAATGAAAATGAACAAATTATCTGAACAGATGGCTTACCAAAGGAGATATATGGATGACAGATAAGCATATGAAAATATATACATCACTTGTTATTAGGGAAATGCCCACTAAAACACAAGACACTGTTACACACCTATTAAAATTACTAAAATCCAAAACAATCTGAGAATATTGTTTACTGGTGAGGCACTGCCATTTATTGCTGGTAGGAATAAAACATATTACTGTAACTTTAGAAGACAATTTGGCAGTTTCTTAAAAAAATAAACATCATCTTAAAAAAAAATAAACATCTGATCCAGTAATCACACTTTTAGATATTTGCCAAACTGTTTCTTTAAAAAGTCCATTCACACAAAAATGTTCACAGAAGCTTTATTTACAATTGCCAACAACTTGAGGCAAGCAAAATTTCCTTCAGTAAGTGAACGGATAAATAAACTATGGTATATTCATACCATGAAATACTATTAAATGTTAAAAAGTGCAATTATAACACAATATGATATAGTTGAAACTAAAATGCATATTGTTAAGTGAAAGAAGCAAGTCTGAGAAAATCTACATACTGTATGATTCTCATTACATACTATTCTGAACAAAGCAGAATTATACAGATGTTAGACAGATCAGTGGTTTCCAAAATCAGTGTGTGTGGGAAGGGTGAGGGCAGAAGGAACAGGTGAAGCACAGGGGATTTTATACGTCAGTAAGATTGTTCTTTTTGAGACTGCAGTGGTTCATCCATGACATCGATTTGTCTAAACCCATGGAACAGCTGGGTATGGTGACCTGCACCTGTAATCCTATAACTTTGGGAAGCCAAGATGGGAGGATCACTTGAGGCCTGGAATTCGACACCAGCCTGAACAACATAGAAAAACCTTGTATCTACAAAATTAAAAAAAAATATATGTATTTAACCAGGTATGGTGGTGCACACCTATAGTTTCAGGTGCAGGATGGCTGCAGACTAGTGTATCACTGTTGGTGAGAGAGGTTACAAGTAAGCAGAGGAGAAAACTAGAATGATCCACGTGGTACTGGATTACAGCTGTAGACATCCATATGAACTTATGTTTAGCTTATTATTGATACAGATCATTTCATGTAGAAATGTTTATAGATACATGTATATACAAAGTTAGTATGCACAAATATATGTTTTTGCTCTATCAACTGAGTATACATAGAGGCAGGGCCATCCCAGTGGCAAAGCACACAACTAGCACTCAGACACTGGTTTCTAATGCTATTTTCCCATTAAAGCAACCAGAGCAATGGTTGGAGCATTGACTGATTCTAGGACTGGAGCAGCAAATATACGAGATGGAACATCTTGTAGTGCCAGAAAGTAAAAGTAAGAAAGTCCTCAAAAATCAGTAGAAGTATGGCAACAGGATATATCAACGAAATGAAAGGGTTTCAATGGTCAAAGATGGAACAATTTGAACAAAAAAATGAATCTAAACAGCACTATTTTATCATTACCCCAAACATAAGGTGAATATCCACAAGTTCATAATGATATAAACTCATAAATACATAATAAATGGGTAAGAATGAAGTAGCTCCTATGTAGATGACTTCCAAATGCTTTGTAGAATAATCTACCTTTTAAGAAGGTAAAGCATAGTTCCCCACTCTTTGGCCATAAGCTATACATAGTTCCTTCTTCCCTGATAGTACAATATGAAAATAGGGAAACCTCATAGTGAGGAAACTTAATTAATACTCAGTCAGTTGGTTAAATTTAACATCAACAGTGATAATGCATGTTGGTATTATATACCTTTAATAGGATGTCATGAGAATGGGAACTTTACCTCTGAGGCCTTCATGAAAACCGATAATCCTCATTTAATCATGAGAAAAATAGGAGATAAACCCCAATCAAGGGACAGTCTACAAAATACCTGAATGATACTCCTTAAAACCTTCCAGAACATCAAAACAAGGGTAGTCTGAGAAATGATCACAACCAAGAGGAGTCTAAGGCAATAAAGTGACTAAATGTAATGTGGATCCCGCATTCTGGAACAGAAAAAGATAGTAGATAAGAATGAAAGAAATATAAATCACCTATAAATTTTATGAATAAATAATATATCAGTATTGGATCATCAATTATTATAAATATACTAATGGAAAATGTTAACAATAGGAGAAACTGGATATGGAGTATATGGAAACTCTACTATCTGCAGAACTTTTCTCTAAATATAAAACTGCTGTAATAAAAAGTTTATATAAAATATATCTGTAACATGATAACTTTCACATAAAATACGTGAAGAAGAAGAAGAAAATAAAAAGAAGAACATCACTATGAAGTCTGAGAGTTTGTTTGTAAAAAAATATGCTCTACAAAGTCATAGAAAATTATTCCTTATAATTGACTCTGGGCTTATTAAGGGTCAATACAGAGTAGGAACACATTTTATTAATAATTAAGTCATTGTAAGAAATGCTATTTGCCTAACAAATTTCTTGGCAGGCAATAACCTCCTTATAAATGATTGTTGAATGAATAGGTAAATGAATGAATGCAAAGTTTCCCAAGGAGGTTCCCCTTGCCCTTTTTGTTCCTATTTCTCTAATGTTTCCCACTTAAACCTTTACTTCATTGTGTTAAGCTCCCATTTCGGACATGATTCCAGTTCTTATCATTTTTACTCTAGCTTGAAATATAGACTAGTGATCAGTTTGTTTGTTTCAGTAATCTCCCTAGTGCTTCCAGATATTAATTCTTTATAACATATGATAAATTTAGCACATTTCTTAACAGATACAGCTTTGTCATTTCTATAATATTATAATTGGAATGTAATCTGTAGATGAGGTGAAAGAACTTGGATTCAGAAAAAATGAATATTGACTCACATTTTAAAATAATAAATATCGAATTTTAAAAAATGCATAGGTAGGTTAAGTCCACCCTATGAAACTCCCTCCAAGTGTTATATAAGGCAAGCTCCATGGAATGAAATGAGAATCTGTTTATTTCTATTGTTGACAACATGAATTACATACAGAAGCTGTCCAAAATATTAATTGTAATGAATTAAATGTAATAAATTAATTCCTAAAATATATATTCCTAAAGTTTCTCACTTATAGGAATTAGAGTGGATGACTTAAAATACGAATTAATTATTCTGAAAAATACATATATAAACCTAAAAACTATATAAAAGTTATAAACATTGCTTCTATTTCATAAAAATTAATTGCTATCAAATATAGGATTTCCAATGATGTGTGTCTTATAAATCCTCAAACACTGAATGTAATAACGCTTTTAAAAGCCTACTTTGAGTTTATATTTATATCTTTAAAATTTTTGACATACATTTTAAGCAGTCTCTCAAGTGGCTTAAAAAGAATCAAACCAGCAGAATTGTTTTATTAATTAAATGGCCCTTCCATCAAAACAGTAGTTAATTGTGGTCACTGAGAGGCAAATATCTTTAATGTCCAAATGCACTTTTACAATACATATTCAGTCTCCATTTTATGAATGATATTTAATACCAGGTTTCTTAAATCAAGAAATAGAAATGTATATTCTCCAGGCTTTGCTCAGTGTGATATTTTTCAAGCAGTTGTTTTAAAACAAGTTTTGTGATTTTTGACTCTGCAGGTTCTCAAAAACGCTGAATGACTATTTTTGACTGCTTGGAAAAGAAGTCAAAAAAAAAAAAATAAGAAGGCACAAAATATTGTTTGAATTTAGTAGTTTGATCCATACAGTGTCTTGTCTATTCTTTAAACTAACCTTCCTGTGGCTTAATATGTGCCATTTGCCAAACAAATTCTTTTGTTGATTTGTTTTGTTTTGGTGAATTCAATTTATCGCTAACCAGATGTAGCCTTGAAGCATTAAGCCCACCTGTTCCCAGACACTGCTATCTGGGCATGCAGCCACTGTAATGCCACAGTACCAAATGAATGCAGAAGTATTGACTAGCT
Source organism: Indri indri (assembly GCA_004363605.1). Classification (NCBI taxonomy): domain Eukaryota; kingdom Metazoa; phylum Chordata; class Mammalia; order Primates; family Indriidae; genus Indri; species Indri indri. The sequence goes on along the minus strand of RJWJ010011515.1, from coordinate 9,774 downwards.
TTCCACACACCCACACAGAAATCCACACAAAGTTTTATCTGATAGTGCTGAAAAGTAATCCCTTTTTTCCTTCACATTTCTTTGGTACTGTATTTTCAACTTCTGACTTCTGTTATTCAGAATCTACTGAATTAAGCTATTTTATCTGTCAAATTTAAGTATATTATTTATAGAAAATGCACACACAGACACACACATGGGAACAATGGTTTTTGGATATTAAAAACAGAAGGAAGTCATCAAATACTTAGCCAGAGCTTTGTCAGTTAAGCTAATAACTTCAATTAATGTAAATAGTACTTTGCCTGTTGGAGATTTTTTCAATACTTTGCCAATATGCAAGGGTTAAAAGAGAAAATAAGACAGCTAACGCTATTTTTATATTTGTCTTATCATATTGTCATTAATAGGAGTAGCCCCAGGTGACACCCTACGTGTTTTATAAATATTAATTCCGCATAAACTGATATAACCTTTTTAAGTATGTAAATTACCTTTATGCACATTTTATAAAGATGAAAATTGAGCACAGTGTAACTTGCCTGATGTTAATCTGCTGGTAATCTGCAAAACCAAGTTTTAAATCCAGATAGTTCTGCTGGAGAAACCATGCTCTAACCACTACATTCTACTGTACCACCACAATGAACTAGCGTATCACTGACACTGTGAAGACAAAGGTATGCAGCTAAGTATTTGTTTATATTGACTTTGTGGCTGTTGTAAATGCTGTTTTGAAAATATTTAATTTGAAATATATCACTTTAACCTAGAATTTATATGAAGAAATCAACCAAAATTTATATGGATTTTGAAGAAAATGTCATTTTACTGAGTACAATTATAAATAGAGAATTTTAAGAGTTTGGTGAGAATTAAAAAAAATAAAAGGTGGGATTGGACTTATCCTTGGCATCAAAACCATGTACAAATCAATTTGTGACCTTGAAAAAAATTATAACTTTTTTTGATCTTCACTTTGTTCTTAGGGATCAACCCACTAAAATCAAATAAAAAGGCATTAAACCCAGCTGTCAACATTATTTGCATGGTTCTAATCATGAGCAGAGAAATTGTTGTAATTGATGTAACCCTTTTTATGATATAAACTGCAACCAAATATTGTCATGCAATTCTTACGTAAAAATTACATGTATATAATATAGTCCAATACAGTGAGGTTGTAAACCTAGTTTTAAAATGTATTTTTAAATGCTGACCCAAATATGACTAGAGAGGAAGCAAAAATACAGTTAATATTTCTAGGAAACTAGATAATTTCCTCATTGTTAAAATGGCACTAACAATTATAGTCTTCTTTCCATCCATGGCTGGTTGTTTCAGTTTAACATGGACTTATAACTGTATCATTTAGTTTGCATGGGTAAATTTCCTGGATTAGGAATAAATATTTACTGGGTATAGTTTAAAAATACAGCTGCCTTTGCAAGTTTTATGAATACTTACACACCAAGGGCCTTCTCTAACTCTAGACACACATAAATCTCAAAAACTTTGGCTGGTTTTACAGCATATCTCCTTATGGAACTAGTAATATTCCCATAGAATTATTCAGAGTAAGAGTATTTTTTGAAGACAAAGGCACCATGTGTAGTTACTATAAAATTCCCATTTAACTATAATGTGACCCACTGTAAAATATGATATTAACATGTCAAGTCAATTTCATGCTCTCCTCTTCTCAGGCTATTTAGCACAACAAATTGCATGCTTATTAGTTGGAACATTTAAAGTCAAAGATGGAAATTTGTCATTTCTGCATATCTTATGAAACATATGCATGCATACATATATTTATGGTAAATGTGATAATGTATTACAGTATAAATTAGCATTGATACTTAAGCATAATTTGATATTGTTATAATTTAGTTCAAATAGGAAAATAGTTTATTACTATTAAAATGATATTAAAATAAATATAAACATTGACATAACCCATGAGAAAAACTAGTAGGGAGAATTATACACCCAAAATTTCAGTAATAGTTATCTCCACGTGTTATAAATTTTAATGGCCATTATTCTTTTTATTTATCCTTATTTATTTATACATTTTTCCATGGTGTAAATGCATATGTGGTTAATTTTGCAAACATTAAGACCACACAAGCTAGATTTTAATTACTTAAGGCTAACCAGTAGACTACAGCACAGAACAGATTCAGAAAATCCAAAAAATTATGCAAGAGACAAGTTATGTTTCTTGATATGACAAATAATGGCAACACATGTTTTAATACATAAAATCCCAATAGTAAAGGAGAAATTCTCAACAAAGGATAGAAACAGTAAAAATAATCAAATTCTAAAAATTCTAAAACAGAAATTACCAAGTTTGAAAAAAATATTCACTAGATAAATTTAGAGAAATGGATATAACAAAGGAAAATATAGCTGAACATATATCAATACACATAATCCGAGGTGAAGAATATGAAGAAAAAATATTTAAAATTATGAACAGAATCTCAGATGATATCAAGGGGTCAAGCATATTTGTAATTGGAATAACTAAGAGGGAAAGATTAAAGCTAATCAAAAAATATTCATGAAAAAAATTGGCCATGATTTTCCCAAATTTGTTGAAACAAATTTGCAGGCACAAGATGAACACCAGGCAGAGTAGGTACAAATAGGCTCAGACTGAGACACGTCACAAACTGCTTAAAGCCCAAAAATGTGTAGTAAACTTTGGAAAATGTAAGATAAAAATGCCATTTTAATACAGAGTAGCAATGATCCATCAGAAACTGTATAAAAATGTTCCCTTTTCTTGGTATCATAGACAACACTTGTTTTCTTTGATTGTTTTGATAAAAGCCATTCTATTGTAGGGCAATATCTCATTGCAGTTTTAACTTGCATTTCCCTAATGATCAGTGAAACCAACCATTTTTTTCCTATATTTGTTGGTCATTTTCTGACTTCTTTTGAAAAATATCTGTTCAAGTCCCTTGCCCAATTTTTCCTTTCTCCTTTTGTTTTTGTTTTTGATTTTTCAATATATTTAGGGGGAACAAGTTTTTTGTTGTTGTTGTTGTTGTTGAGACAGAGTGTCACTCAGTGTCCCTGAGTGGAGTGCAGTGATTGTAGTCACCACAAGCTCCAGGTCCTGGGCTGTGAATGATCCTTCTGCCTCAGCCTCCTGGGTAGCTGGGACTACAGGCACACACCACAATGCCTGGCTGGGTTTTTTTGGATTCGTGGTTTTTTTTTTTTTTGTCTTTTTTTTTGTTTGTTTGTTTCTTGTCTCTAGAGATGGGGTCTCACTGTGCTCAGGCTGGTGTCGAACCCCTGAGCTGCAGCTATCCTCCCACCTTGGCCTCCCAGAAAGCTAGGACACAGTGTTTTTTGTTAACAGATGAATTGTTTAATGATGAAGTAAGGGCTTTTAGTGTACCCATCACTGAAATAGTGTACGTTATACCCAATAGGTATAATAATTGTTTATCCCTCAGACCCTCCCATCCTCCCCCTTCTTAGTTTCCAACATCCATTTTACCACTTTATGACCATATATACCCATAGCTTAGCTCCCACTTACAAGTGAGAATGTGTGGTATTTGTTTTTCCATTCCTGAAATATTTTACTTGGAATAATGGTCTCCAGTTCCATCCAAGTTCCTGCAAAAGACATTATTTCATTTTGTTTATGGTTCAGTAGTACTACGTGGTGTGTGTGTGTGTGTGTGGATATATACATACATACATATATATACATTCTCTCTTTCCACTCATCAGCTGAAGGGAACATAGGTTGATTCCCTATCTCTTCAATTGTGAATTGTGCTGCAATAAACCTATGGGTGGCGGTGTTTTTTTTCATATAATGACTTCTTGTCCTTTGGGTAAGTATCCAGTAGTGGAATTGCTGGATCAAATGGTAGATCCACATTTAGTTCTTCGAAGAGTCTCCATTCTGTTTTTCATAGAGGTTGTACTCACCCACCAAGAGTATATGAGCGTTCCCTTTTCACCACATCCACATCAACATCTATTATTTTTTTTGACTTATTAATAATGGCCATTCTGACAGCAATAAGGTTGTATCTCATTGTAGTTTTAATTTGCATTTCCCTGATGATTAGTGACATTGAGCATTGTTTCACAAGTTTCTTGGCCATTGTAAATCTTCCTTTAAAAAAAAATCTGTTCATGTCTTTTGCCCACTTTTTGATGGAGTTTTTTTTTTTTCTTGTTCAGTTGTTTGAGTTCTTTGTAGATTCTGTATATTAGTCCTTTGATCCATGTACAGTTTGTGAATAGTTTCTCCCAATTTGTAATTTGTCTGATTACTCTGTTGATTGCTTTTTTTTTTCTTGTGCAGGAACTATTTAATTTAATTATATCTCATTTAGTTATTATTGTTGTTGCTGTATTACCTTCTGGGGTCTTACTTATAAGTTCTTTGCCTAGGCCAATATCCTACATTTTCTTCTAGAATTTTTATGGTGTAAAGTCTTAACACTTCAGTGTTTAATCCATCTAGGCATGGAAGGAACATACCTCAAAATAATAGAAGCCATTCATGACAAAACCAGAGCCAACATCATACTAAATGGGGAAAAGTTGAAAGTATTCCTCCTAAGAGCTAGAACAAGACAAGGATGCCCACTGTCACCACTTCTGTTCAACATAGTACTGGATGTCCTAGCCAGAGCAGTCAGGCAAGAGAAAGAAATAAAGGGCATCCAAATTGGAAAAGAGGAAGTCAAATTATCCCTGTTTGCCAATGATATGATGTTGTATTTACAAAACCCTAACAATTCCTCGAAAATACTCCTAGAACTGATAAATAAATTCATTAAGGTCTCAGATTACAAAATTAATGTGCACTAATCAGTAATATTTCTATATATTAATAACAGTCACGCTGAGTCAAAACAAGAACTCAATACCATTTACAGTAGCTGGAAAGAAAATAAAATACCAATGTCATTTTTCACAGAAATAGAAAGAGCAATCCTAAATTTCATATGGAATTTAAAAAGTATCTGAATAGCCAAAGCAATACTAAGGAAAAAGAACAAATCTGGAGTCATCATATTACCAATCTTTAAATTATACTACAAGACCATAATAACCAAGGCAGCATGGTGGTGGTATAAAGGCAGACACATAGATAAATGCAACAGAATAGAGAACCAAGAAACAAAACCAACTGATTTTTGACAAAACAGACAAAAACATACACTGGGGAAAGGGTGTCCTATTCAATAAACGGTACTGGGAAAATTGGATAGACACATGCCCGTAAAGGAAACCGAGTGCCTGTCTTTTCCCATTTGTAATTGGATAATTTGTTTTCTTACTATTGAGTTTAACTTTCTTTTATATGTTGGATATTAAGCCCTACCAGATGTATGGCTTACACATATTTTCTCCCATTCTGTAGGTTGTCTCTTCACTTTGTTAATTGCTCTTTCTTCTGTGTAAAACCTTTTTAGTTCAATGTCATCCCATTTGCCTAGTTTTGATTTTGGTGTTGGTGCTTCTGAGGTAATATCCAAAAAAATAAACATTGCTCAAAGAAATGCTGAGGAGCTTTTCCCCTACATTTTTATTCTAGTAATTTTATAGTTTCAGGTTTTACATTTAAGTCTGTAGTCCATTTTGAGTTGATTGTTGTGTATGGTATGAGATAAAGTTCAAATTTCATTCTTCTGCATGTGAATAGCCTGTGTACACAACACCATTTATTGAAAAGATTCTTTTCCTCATGTGTTTTCATGGTACATTTGTCAAAAATCCATTAACTATAAATCTGTGTGTTTATTTCCGAGTTTTCTATCCTGTTCCATTGGTAGATCTGTCTATTTTTATGAAAGTACCATGCTGTTTTGGCATCCACAAAGGGATGAATAGATAAAGAAAATGTGGTATATTTACAATGAAACACTATTTGCCCTTAAAAAAAGAAGTCCTGTTATTTGTGATAACATGGATGAACCTGAAGGATATTATGCTAAGTGAAATAAGCTAGGCCCAGAAATATTGTATTCTTTCACCTACATGTGAAATATAAAAGAGTTAAACACATGGAAGTAGAGAGTAGAATGATGATTGCCAGAGAATAGGAGGGTGGAGAGTGGGGGAATGGGGAGTTGCTGATCAAGACATACAAAGTTTCAGATACAAAGTTTCAAAATCAGTTTAGCTGATTCTTAGATCAAATAAGTAATGCACATTATACTTTCACATTTTAGTATAGATTTACATTTAAGTAAAATTTTTATATCAAGAATATTAAGTTATATAAATTATGGTAGTATTTTAATAGTTTAAAATGGATAGAGAATGTATTTTTAGGTTTTTAATATTCTATGTCTAATTTTGATCAAAATTAAATATTTCCATCCATCAATCTCTATGCATATATTAATGAAAAAATGATTTTGGCATATATCTAAAACATCTATAATAATTGATTTATCTTTAAAATAAAAAGCTGTGATAATATAAAACAATTCCACAGATACAAATATTTCCATGTGAAAAAGAAATATGAACATTTTTTTCAAAATGTTTATATTGAACATAAATATAGTAAAAACTATCATTTTCAAATGAAGGACATGTCATATTAGCTGAATTTTTGTATTTATTTTTAGAATATGACCTAATAGTGTGTCAGGATAATGAATAATTAGAGCTGGTAGGCTATTCTCTCTATGTATTACACTTACTTTGGATCCTACTATCTGAATTACAAGCTTACCATGAGGTACTTAGGTTCATTTCCAAATCTGTTTATTCGTGATGTAATCATCATTATCATTATATAATTCTATTAAATATTACATAAAACAATGAAATATGTCTGGCCATTTTTATGTTCTCTGTTTGATTAAAATAGAAAAAAAAAAGAAAATATTCTTATTAGGAATCAGGTATGAGACAAATCTGACATTTATATATTAAAAATTTAAAAAAAATTGCATTCAGAAGACACAAATTTCTATGTTTTTCACTACTTTAAAAGAACATAAAGTAAACATATCTGTACTTTGCTACTTGGTTAGACAAAAATTACAAAATCAAGATATAAATAGGGCATCCCCATTCAACAAAGTGTCATTTCTCTAACACTGAAAAGATTGTCTAAAAAATGAATGTTTTGTGTAAAATTAAGGATTTAAGGTGTACATATACTGTTTGTCATTATTCTCCATTTTAATAGACTTTCAGTGCAAATTATGTTAAATTAGGCCTTTTAAAATAAAATAGTTTGAACAATTGGTTAAAATATAATGTATAGTTATGCATGATCACTGCTAACTATGACAAAGAGCTTTAGTGCAACAAACAGTTACTTAGAATTTAAAATTCAAGATGTTTACCATTTATCAAATGTATAACTTGAAAAGAATGTATGGAAAATCATTTTGTAGAGGCAGTATATTTATATAAAGTTAATTTGAAATGAGATGTTTACAAAATGTATTTTCACAATCCTATTTAACTATGTATCTTGTGAAGATAACTAATGGTTTAACTGAACTAAATTAATGAAACTTTATGAGTTATTTTTATACATACATTTTTCATAATAAATATTTAATTATAAATTTCAAGGAATAAAATTGGCATGAAGATGTTTCAAGATTGCCTTGAAATCCCTCACAAATGATTAAGTGTCTCAGGTATTAAAGGTTATTTTTGTTGAAAGTCATTTTAACATACTGGGAATGTGTAGGCTTTCTGCAACATTTGTGTATTAAAACAAAATTTTCTAAATTATTCCAGTCACACATCTCCTGAGCTTAACAGGTGAAAAGAAAAAAAAAAAAAAACCCACAAAACTTTCTGTATAAAGCACAATATGTTTTTCTTTCCCCATCTATTTAAATTCAAAGAGAATTATTTTTCAAAGATGCCTCAGTTATACCAACGGATATTGAAATAATATGAGGTCATCTTTAGTAGCTCGGATAATTTTCAGTGAGCTCTAAAGGGATATTTCTCACAGTTCTGCATTTGTCAAGTATCACAACAGAAAATTTTTTCTATATATTCTTACAGAATTATGAAAGTGAATCTAGATGGGTAAAAATTAATGGAACAAAATCTTGCTTTATCTTTGTAATTTCTAGCATAGAATATCAATTCTGGTAAAAAATAAGTGACATACAAATCCATCAGTAAATTTTTGTTAATGTAGAAATATACAGGCCTAGGCATTTTAAAATGAATGAACATACCTTGATCACCACATCAAATACCCAGAAGTTTAAAAATGTAGCACAACTTTCTGAATAAGGAAATCAAATCAGAAAGAGGCCAAGATTGGAGTCTCAAGCTACAAATGGAAGTAAAGGCAGAGTCAGATTCCAAGTTACATCAGTTAAATTCCAATGACTGCATTTATTAAACTGCATTGCATTGGCTTTCCTTGAATCTGAATACAAAATTAATGGCAAACTCATTTCATTCATAAGTTAACAAAACTTTCTGTTGTTGCTAATCTTTAGTAACATGCTCCGAGGTAAGAGATATCTAGTCATGTTGTCTAGTCTCCATCAGTTATCTGCTTAGAATAGATCTCACTATGTGTGTACTTTAATCCTGACATGGCAGATGAGGCTTTCCACAATGTCCTTAAACACCACAGAAATAAATATTAACATGAAATATAGACTCATTGTTCCAAATAATAATTCTAGGCAATTCATGTCCTAAAAATATCTAGATTAGGGCTGTAAATTGCTGTAATTATACAAAAAGAGGAGCAATACAAGTTATCTGTGGATGCTTGTAAGAATCCTTCTTAAAGGCAATACAGAGTTTTCATCCAAGCTCCTTGCATAAAGCCCACAGCCAGTGGCAAATTATGGTGAAGAGCTTGACATGTGTGATAATCCATCACCACAATTATAATGTTAGGAATATACAAAAAAAAAAAAAAAATACCAAACAGAGATATAGCTTAAACTTTCATATAAGCAACACTCAAAAGTCACAAGTTGCTTGGTCAAAATAGCATAATTACAAGAAGCAGCACTGCTAGTTTCTCATAAATAGTATACTTTAAAGATTTTATTAAGGTTGAAACTGTTTAGACATTTTTGTAATTTCTCTGATTTCTTTTTTACTCACCAAATTCAGTTTAGGTATCAATACATTAGGCATATTCATGAACAATGTCCTTTATTTTTTCTCTTCAAAATGAAATGTAAGATTCCAAGAATAAGTAATTTTTCAGTCAGCTGAATAAATTCATTTGTATTTAGTTCCAGAGCAGGTAACAACAAAGTACCTTCTAAAGTCAAGTTGTTGAACAGCATGTGATGCTAAGCATATGAGGAGTGATTGCAGAAGTATTCTGAAGCACGATCTTATTGCAGCTATTTCTTCTAGCCTCTTACTGTGTTTGCTTAATGCATTTTTCCTCTGAGCGACATTTTCTAAAACACATTTCCTATTTAGCAAGGAGTTACTATATGCATAGCAGAAACATTGACATGCTGCTGTTTCATATACTAAGCAGAAACTCACCCTTCTCTGTGAGACATGCACTAATGGAACTAAAACTTATGTTTTGAAAATGAATGTAGTTATTTATCTTTTAATGATTTAATATGTAACAATTTTATTAATACTATAATTTTAACAAGACTATCATATAGTCAAGTAAAGGCAATATAGATATAGGTAAAAAGGATTATGAAAAAATGTTAATCTCCTGAAATCAGGGATAACCATTTTATCAGCAGAAAACATCACTTTGTATTCATATATAACATATACATC